>NW_026465126.1:0-13765 GCF_026875155.1 Cherax quadricarinatus
TGGTTGGGGGAGAGAGGGGGAGTTATTCCCCGAAAAAAGTAGGTCTTAGCGGGATGTGTAATGTACCTGGTTGTTTTTTATTTATAGAGGGGTTGAAAAAGAAGAAAATGTTGGGTGTTGGGGGGGGGGTGGGTTTAAAATTTTGGGGGAATAAAATTCAAAATGGGAATTGACCAGTTACTTTTTGCTGATGATACTGTGCTTATGGGAGATTCTAAAGAAAAATTGCAAGGTTTGGTGGATGAGTTTTGGGAATGTGTGTAAAGGTAGAAAGTTGAAAGTGAACATAGAAAAGAGTAAGGTGATGAGGGTATCAAATGATTTAGTAAAAAAAAAATTGGGATATCAAATTGGAGAGGAGGAGTATGGAAGAAGTGATGTTTTCAGATACTTGGGAGTTGACGTGTTGGTGGATGGATTTATGAAGGATGAGGTTAATCATAGAATTGATGAGGAAAAAGGCGAGTGGTGCATGAGGTATATGTGGAGTCAAAAAACGTTATCTATGGAATCAAAGAAGGGAATTTTATGAAAGTATAGTAATACCAACACTCTTATATGGGTGTGAAGCTTGGGTGGTAAATGCAGCAGCGAGGAGACGGTTGGAGGCAGTGGAGATGTCCCGTCTAATTGCATATGTGTGGTGTAAATATTATGCAGAAAATTCGGAGTGTGGAAATTAGGAAAAGGTATAGAGTTAATAAAAGTATTAGTCAGAGGGCAGAAGAGGGGTTGTTGAGGTGGTTTGGTCATTTAGAGAGAATGGATCAAAGTAGAATGACATGGAAAGCATATAAATCTATAGGGGAAGGAAGACGGGTAGGGGTCGCCCTCGAAGGGTTGGAAGAAGGGGGTAAGGAGGTTTTGTGGGCATGGGGCTTGGACTTCCAGCAAGCGTGCGTGAGCGTGTTAGATAGGAGTGAATGGAGACGAATGGTACTTGGGACCTGATGATCTGTTGGAGTGTGAGCAGGGTAATATTTAGTGAAGGGATTCAGGGAAACCGGTTATTTTCATATAGCTGGACTTGAGTCCTGGAAATGGGAAGTACAATGCCTGCACTTTAAAGGAGGGGTTTGGGATATTGGCAGTTTGGAGGGATATGTTGTGTATCTTTATACGTATATGCTTCTAAACTGTTGTATTCTGAGCACCTCTGCAAAAACAGTGATAATGTGTGAGTGTGGTGAAAGTGTTGAATGATGATGAAAGTATTTTCTTTTTGGGGATTTTCTTTCTTTTTTGGGTCACCCTGCCTCGGTGGGAGACGGCCGACTTGTTGGAAAAAAAAAACTATAATATTAAATAGTTTATCTCAAATGAAAGCTAAAACAAGTTATTTAGTGAAAGGTATTGAGATCCACAAAGGAGGAGACCAAACAGAGTTGAATAACTATAGGCCAATATCCAACTTACACCCTCTCTCAAAAATCTTCGAAAAATTAATTCATAAACGAATCTACTCCTACCTTATCTCCCAAAACATACTCAACCCCTGCCAATTTGGATTCAGGCCTAATAAAAATACTAATGATGCTATTATACACATGCTAGAAAATATATACACTGCAATAGAGAAAAAAGAAGTCCCACTGGGGATCTTCATTGACTTACGTAAAGCTTTTGATACAGTTGACCATGACTTGCTCCACGTAAAATTGTCACACTATGGTATAGAGGGCACTCCCTCAACTACCTCAAGTCATACCTCAGCAACAGAAGCCAATATGTGTATGCAAATGGGGCAAACTCCTCTGCACAACCAATTACAGTTGGTGTCCCACAGGGAGTGTCCTTGGCCCTCTTCTCTTTCTCCTATACATAAATGACCTACCAAATGCTTCGCAATTACTCAAACCCACACTATTTGCAGATGACACTACATACGTCTTCTCCCACCCGAGCCCAGTCACGCTAGCCAATACTGTAATACCGAATTACAGAAAATATCTACCTGGATGAGAACTAACAAACTTACACTAAACATTGACAAAACCTACTTCATTCAGTTTGGTAACAGAGCTACAGATGTCCCTCTTAAACATAATGATAAACGGATCACCTATCACAAAGCTGAGGGAAAATTCTTAGGAATCCACCTTGATAATAGACTCAAATTTCATACACATATACAACAAATTTCTAAGAAAATTTCCAAGACTGTAGGCATTACTATCGAAGATACGGTACTATGCTCCACAGTCAGCCCTCCTGGCCCTATATCACTCTCTTATTTACCCCTATCTCACCTATGGAATTTGTGCATGGGGCTCAACAACAAGTAACCATCTCAGACCACTAATTACCCAACAAAAGGCTGCAGTTTAGAATGATAACAAATTCTCACTATAGGCAGCACACTCCACCAATATTCAATACACTAAACCTCCTCACCATACAAAACATCCATACTTACTACTGCACCTATTACATACATAGAACACTTAACTCTGATATTAACCCTCCCCTCAAACATCTCCTTGCCAACCTCAACAGAACACATGACCATAACACAAGGCACAGATCACTCTTTGATGTTCCTCGTGTCCATCTCACACTATGTAAAAACTCAATGCACATAAAAGCCCTAAAATCTGGAATTCATTACCTGTAAATATAAAAGAAACACTACCTGTTTATAAATTCAAGTCTCTTCTCAAAGATCACTTACTCACCCAAAACCAAATAAATACTGAATAACTGAACCTTATAAATGTATATCTTAAATGTTTTCTCACAATTATATCACATAAATGTTAAACCTAAACACAATCTACTTTATTATTTTTTAAATACACTACCTAACAGAATACTCCATTCTACTGAATGTACAACAATGCATACAACCATATGACCTGTTTTGTAATACTCACTTGTGCTTTATAGTAACCTGTTTAATTAATTTTTTCACTGATTTATCTTTGCTTAGTTAATCTTAATTTAAATTTTAAGCCAGCCCGTAATGCATGCATAGTATAAGGGGCTTTGGCATATGCTCTTACTGTATTTGTTGTACCTCTGTAGTGTGCTAAATTTTTTAAATAAAAAAAATAATAAAAAATCAAAAAAAATTTGGGGCCTTTTTTCCCTATAAAAATTTTCCCCAACCCCAAATTTATCAGAAATTAGAAGACACTAGAAATGAATATGCTTTGAAAGTATTACTAAGATTTTGGGTTTGGTTTAATAGTTTGTTATTCCCTATATGAAAAACCCCTATTCTTCACAACTTTTCAGGCAATGAACTAAAAAAATTTATTCAGTGAATATAAAAAAAGTAACAATCAATTAAACTGTAACACAATATTGTAATTCAGTGACATAATGAACAGTGTTTTCCCAAATATATAAATTATCAGTAGACCCGGGTTTTTGCAGCATCGACTTTATAAAAACCTTTTTGGAAATTTTTTTTTGGGCAAAATTTGGCCTCGCTTTGTGATTGATTGTGTTTCGGCACCGTCCGGTCCCCATCCCCCCTGACTGCGCACACAAAAGCCGTCTCCCACGCCATTACGCTCATTTCCCCGAAAAATGAAACCCCGGGGGGTTTTACGTAATAATCCATTTTTTTTTTGGGGGTTCAATCAAAATAAGTCACCATGGGCCCAAGGAAAGTAGTGAAACCCCTTTTGGGTAAAGAAAGTGAGGAACACGATCAAATTTCAAGAAGGAATCATTGAAAAATGAGAGGGGAGTGCGTGTTACAGAGTTCCCAGGATGTATGGCAAACCCCATTAAACCATCACTTAAATCGTGGCGGGGAGGAAAGGGAAAAATAAAGGTGCTGTTGTGCAAAGTTTAAAGGGACTTTGTGCAGAGTGGACTGAAGTGCAAACATTTAGGGATGAATTCACCCTAACAAAGCTCTTGCAGGCTGTTTGGCAACTGTACAATGACAGTGTTGTGTCTCATTTGACAAATCTTAAAGAAATGCCCGAAACGGAGCCTTTGGAAGATTTTTGTGCGACAGGGTTTAGTAAAATTCAAGTTGTTCCAGTGTCGTGTTTAAAAAAAAAAGAAAGGGAAATAACCCCAGATAAGGGACTTCAACTGAAGTCCTAAGGAAAATTCTCCTTCCAAAATAGTGTACACCTTTCTCCCTCCCTCCTATGTCTTCCCCTCCACCCCGAAGTCTTCGAAAGGTAAGTTTAATATTATTTTTTTTTTTATGAGTCTTGATTTTCATTTTTTTCAGTATTAAATTTTATTTTAAATTTTAATTTTTTTTTATTTTAAAATTTTTGGGTGTCTGGAAAGGATTTTTTATTTTCCCTTATTTTTTATGGGGAAAATGGCTTCGCCCCTTTGGCAATTTGACTTTCGGCAGGCTCTTGGAAGGATTAATACGAAACTCGGGGGTCCACTGTATGTAGAAATACTGTATTTTTCCAAAAATAAGTTTTTTGTAGTAAATTGATGGCATATATTGTGGTTATAAAAATTAAAATTTTTAAAAAAAATAAAGAACCGCGATGGGTGAGCATCATGGGGGGGAGAAAGCCTTTTTTGAAAGGGGGTAAAGGTATGCTATGGAAAAAGTGCATAAATTTCGTCGCTCTGGAAGTTAAAAATTTTGGTTGAAACCCCAAATAAGAGCCAAAATTGTTGGGTTTGAGTCCCGCATAACGTGAGCATTAAATGGGACGGGCAGCTTTTGGGAAACCCCCGTTAATTGTCTATTTTTGTTAATTTTTGGCCAGTATTTTCTTCAAAATTTAGGCAGGGGGGTTTGTATGAACATGTAATCCCAGACTAATTGGGAGTCTTATTATTATAAATTCTCCCTTTAATGGATATGTATTCACATTTTAAATTTTAAAAAACAGTCCACATATTTACGTATATTTAAATTTTTTACCGAATTCCTTTTGTATATTTTTATTTGAAAATTAATATAGGTCCAGAGTGACTTGGAGAGATAGATTATCGTAGGATCAAAAAAGGACTTTTTTTCGACTGGTCCTAAAAATTTCCCACTTAGTCCTGAACCTGATAAAAAAAAATTATCTTTGTTTCCATTTACTGGATGTAACTTTGAGTTACATCCCGGAAATTTATTTTTCCCCAAAATCATGAGAAGTTAACATTGTACAGTACTCCCCCAAAGATTTTTGTTTCCATATTATAAATTCATTTTCTTAGATTTTTCAGCATATTAGCAGAGAGTTCTTCAACTCATTTTTAAAATTCTCAGGTGTTTCACTTTGGATGAAAGACCTGTTTTATTTTGTATATCATCTAAGGTATAAAAAGATAACATTTTACAGATTCATTTCATTTAATGTAAAAAAATATGTGGAGGAGATTGCCAAAACATTGTTATTGTTGATGTGGTGACCATGTATGTGCACCACAGCTCTAAAGTGTCTGTGGTTTTGCTTAACCTGTGTTTTGCATCTTCCTGGTCACAGACAAATTGAATGTGCCCACACCTGTGAGCATTATGATCCCATTATTTTAGCATTCCCTGTGGCTCCAAAGACTAATCGTGAGCAGCAGTAGTCCAAGTTCCTCCTAAGAGTAGAAGTGAGCCTGCTTCTGAGAGTGGAGTCGAGCCTGCTCCTGAGAATGATGTCGAGCTTGCTCCTGAGAATGGAGTCGAGCCTGCTCCTGAGAATGGAGTCGAGCCTGCTCCTGAGAATGGAGTCGAGCCTGCTCCTGAGAATGGAGTCGAGCCTGCTCCTGAGAATGGAGTCGAGCCTGCTCCTGAGAATGGAGTACGAGGCTGCTCCTGAGAATGGAGTCGAGCCTGCTCCTGAGAATGGAGTCGAGCCTGCTCCTGAGAATGGAGTCGAGCCTGCTCCTGAGAATGGAGTCGAGCCTGCTCCTGAGAATGGAGTCGAGCCTGCTCCTGAGAGGAAAAAAGGTTATGATGTAAAATTAGGGTTGAGAGTGTAATTGTTGTTCACAGATATTATGGTGTAAATGAAACTACCGGGGAATGATAATATCAGAAAATTTCACTTTCAAAGATCACAGCAGTACACAAATAACCCGCACATAAAAGAGAGAAGCTTACACGACGTTTCGGTCCGACTTGGACCATGACAAAGTCACACTAACAGAGGTGGAGCAGGATGGCTATATATAGGCAGGAAGAGGTGGAGGTAGTAGTAGTAGTACAAGAATTGTATATAATACCGACAAGATGAAACTAAGACACATGCACAACACCCGGGCATCCCCATCGTAATTTCTTCTCTCCCAAACTCTCTACTCATTGGGAACTCTTCTATCTCTGCCTTCCCTACATTTCCGGTCTTTCTAATCTCAACAATTCTCTCCGTCCCTTAGACATCAAGCTTACCTTCCGCCAGACTAACACTCTTCGCACTAATCTCGTTCATACCTCTCCTCCCTCTACAGATGTTCCTGGTGTCTACTCTATTTCTTGCTCCTCCTGTCCTCTTCAATACTTCGGAGAAATGGTCAATCTCTTTCTGACAGACTTAGGGAGCACAAAAATAGTGTTAGGCTTGCCGACACTAACAATGCTCTTTTCTGTCACGTCAGAGATCATAGCCATCCTATTGACTGGTCTTCTGCTAAAACTGTCTTCCCTACTTCCAACTCGAAACAGTCGCCGTCTAGTTGAATCCTCTCTAACAACAACTTTCCTTGTATGAACCTTAGCCCTGGCTTCGTCTCTGTAGATGCCTTCCTCTCCCACTACATTGTAAAATGCTCCAAACTTCAGAACACCCGTGACTTAACCTGAATCCTCATTTTTTCTTTCTTTTTCTTCTTCCTCTTCCCCTTTCCTCTTTCCTTTTCTCCTCTGGGTTGTCTTTCTCTCTCCTGTCTCGTGTTTCTGTTCCTTCTTCATTTATTTTATTTCACCACTTCCCCTTTCACGCACCTCTGTGCACTTGCTCTCCCTCTGTGGGCATCTAGCTCTCTTGCAGTGCTCCCCTTCCTTTGTTTTTGACTGGCTCGTCATCCTTATTTCCCACTTCTACCACTACCACTACTACTACCTCTTCTTCTTCTACTACTACTACAACTACTGATGAAATTAAAACACATGTGCGGCATCTGGTTGTCTTAGTTGTGGACGTTTCGCCATCCAGTGGCTGGCTGGATGGCGAAACGTCTACGATGGGGATGCCCGGGTGTTGTGCATGTGTCTTAATTTCATCTTGTCGGCATTATATACAATTCTTGTACTACTACTACTACTACAACTACTACTACTTCCACCTCTTCCTGCCTATATATAGCCATCCTGCTCCACCTCTGTTAGTGTGACTTTGTCAATGGTCCAAGTCGGACCGAAACGTCGTCGTAAGCTTCTCTCTTTTATGTGCGGGTTATTTGTGTATCGTTCCAGTCACGGAATTGTGCCTTTTTGTTATTTATTTAGTTATCACAGCAGTATATCTACCACATCTGCAAGGTAAATAATGGGATGGATAATGAGAACCTTCGAAAATAGAGATGCCAGTTCTATGATGATTCTCTTCAAATCACTTGTTCTCTCTAGGGTGGAATGTTGCTGTACACTAACGGAGCCTTTCAAGGCAGGTAAAATTGCTAACCTTGAGAATATACAGAGAACTTTCACTGCGCATATAAGTACGATAAAGCACCTAAATTACCGGGAATAGTTGAAATCCCCTTATTTGTACTCCCTGGAATGCAGGTGAGAAAGATGCATCATAATACACATGTGGAAAATACTGTATATATTTTCTGGAAATACTGTAATTTATAGGTAAATAGATGCCCTATATTGTATTTTTAAAAGAAGTATGTTATTGAAAAAAAGTAGAGACTCACCATCTTGGTTTTGAATTGAACAGAATGTTAGAGTGAATGGGAAGAATTTTTCGTGCTCTAGAGGTTAAAATTGGGCTGACACCTCTCAAATAGGAGGCGAAATTGGTGGATGTGCATTCCTGCATAACCTGAGATATCAGACGACTGGACAAGACAGCTCCAGGAACCTCAGATAAGCTCTCTAGATTTGTATGTAATTCTGGCCAGCATTATTTTCATAGATTTAGTTAGAGTGAGGTTTTCTGAGTATGATACACATTAATCTCCAGTCAAATTGGTGAGTGATATTAAGATATATTTTCCTTCTGTTATGTAATTGTGTATATATATAACCATTTATTATTTTTAATATACAGTCCACAAATTTATATAATTACCAGTATTCCTGGTATATGTATATTTCATTTAATAATAGGTCCAGAGCAACTTGTGGATATGACAGTGGTAGGTATCGAAGGGGGACATTTTTTGCGACCTAGGTGTCCCAAATTCCTATTTGTCTAACTGATAAATAATAGTTATCATTGTTCATTTACTGTTATGTATATAATTATACATCCAAGTAAATGTAATTTTTCCACATTTAATTTGCCCGTTGGTCCTTCTTGAACCGGAGGTAATTAGTGAAGTCATTAATTAGTTAATTACTTAATAATTATATGTGAAATGACAGAAGGAGGTGGATGTTAAGTTCACAAATTTACTTAATGTGTAGTGGATTATAATTATTACAATATTAATTTGGTAAGTCAAGTGTAACTAATTATATTAATGTGTATAATAATTTTGCAAAGCCAAAGTGGCTAGGATTTATATTAATGTTTTATTATTTATTATCACACCGGCCGATTCCCACCAAGGCAGGGTGGCCCGAAAAAGAAAAACTTTCACCATCATTCACTCCATCACTGTCTTGCCAGAAGGGTGCTTTACACTACAGTTTTTAAACTGCAACATTAACACCCCTCCTTCAGAGTGCAGGCACTGTACTTCCCATCTCCAGGACTCAAGTCCGGCCTGCCGGTTTCCCTGAATCCCTTCATAAATGTTACTTTGCTCACACTCCAACAGCACGTCAAGTATTAAAAACCATTTGTCTCCATTCACTCCTATCAAACACGCTCACGCATGCCTGCTGGAAGTCCAAGCCCCTCGCACACAAAACCTCCTTTACCCCCTCCCTCCAACCCTTCCTAGGCCGACCCCTACCCCGCCATCCTTCCACTACAGACTGATACACTCTTGAAGTCATTCTGTTTCGCTCCATTCTCTCTACATGTCCGAACCACCTCAACAACCCTTCCTCAGCCCTCTGGACAACAGTTTTGGTAATCCCGCACCTCCTCCTAACTTCCAAACTACGAATTCTCTGCATTATATTCACACCACACATTGCCCTCAGACATGACATCTCCACTGCCTCCAGCCTTCTCCTCGCTGCAACATTCATCACCCACGCTTCACACCCATATAATATTAATTTCATAATACAATTCTGGCCAAGATTTATATCAGTGTATGTGTAATTGATAAGCCAAGTGTAACTAATATTAATGTGTATAATATTAATTTGCTATGCCAAATTCTGGCAAGGATTTATATTAATTTGTATAATAATTTTGATAAGCCAAGGCTGACTAAAAGTTTGTATTAATGTACATTTAAAATTTATATTACAATTTTTTACATGTAATTGCTGAGCTCAAGTAGCTGGGATTTATTCAAAGGTAGGTTGTGTCATTGTTATTGATTGGGTTGAATTTAATACATTGCATCATGGCTGAAAATGAGGAAATTGATGTAGAAGACAAGAATATGGAATATAGAGTAAAGAAAGCATCACTATAGGCTAGGAAAGGTCATGTAACCAAGGCATATAATAAGTGCTTGGAATTAATGAATCAAGAAACTGTGAATACTGATGATTTAAAATTGTATTTAGATGCTTTAGGTAATAGATATGATTCATACAAATTATATTACAACAAATATGAAGGAGATTTGTTAGTAAACTGTGTAGATGAGACTGAAGTAGATCAGTATTATGAATTAGAGGAAAAGATTCTTTCTTGTAAAAGTCAGGCCTTGAATAAATTAAAATGTGTAAACCAGGCAGTTGGTCAGTCTGCCCCAACAAATAATATGTCTTTGCCAAAAACTCCCAGAATTGTGTTTGCCTGTGTTTAATCCTGGAGAAAATTGGGAGGAATTTTGGTCAATTTTTAAAGCAGCTGTGCATGACAGGAGTGACCTAGCCTGTGTAACTAAATTATTTTACCTCAAAGGACAGGTAAGAGGAGATGCTCACATACTCATACAAGCCTTTCCCAATGTAGATGACTCTTACAAGGAAGCAGTTGACTTGTTGAAAGTCACTTATGGTAATATAGAACAAAGTAGGTTGGATCTAGTGAATATCATTGTAATTTAAAATCTCCAGATCACACTTACAAAGGTTTACAGCAGTTTAGAGTTAAACTGGAGAGCACTCTCAAAACTTTAAGTAATAAATATAATCTGAAGGAATCAGACTGGTTATTGAGTGCCATGGTACAGAATAAATTAAGCTGTAAAACACTTGAATGGGTCTCAAACAAACATCACAAGGGTTATTTAGGCCTGGAGGAAATAAGACTAGTTCTACAAGAATTAATTGTTCAGTTGCTACCAGCCAACTAACTCATTTTAAAGATGCAACACATGATAACTCTGAGGTATCTGCCAAGTTTCACAAAGGGAAAAATTATCCTAATGTTAATAATCAAAATTCATTTCCTAAAAAGAGTTGCATAGGTGCATATCAAGTAGCAGGAATCAGAAATAATGATTCTCCACAAGGTAAGAAGAATAAGTACCCTCCTAAGAGTAGCACAGTTAATAAGAAACCAGTCAAAGAAAAGAGATTGTCTTTTCTGCAAGGGTACTCATTTTTCTAAGAATTGCAATGCATACAGTTCATGGAATGATAAAGTTGAAAGATTGGAGGAACATGACAGATGTATCAGGTGTTTGGGTAATCACAATGTAAAGAAACCATACCCCGGCCGGGATTGAAGCCGCGGTCATAGAGTCTCAAAACTCCAGCCCGTCGCGTTAGCCACTAGACCAGCTAGCCACAATAAAATTCGTCCAACTAGGTATATTTCTACACCATAGGAAGGTTAGCACAGGCACCACTGTGACCACAAATGCAAGTTTTTACAGACGAATCTCCAGCTAGCGTGGCCATGACGAACTCTAGCTCAAGTCCCTTCACTGCCGTCAACATGACTCACGAAATCGTAATAACACGATTGCAAACAAACCATACCCCAGCCGGGATTGAACCCGCGACGGGCTGGAGTTTTGAGACTATGACTGCAGGTTCAATCCCGGCCAGGGTATGGTTTGTTTGCAATCGTGTTATTACGATTTCGTGAGTCATGTTGACGGCAGTGAAGGGACTTGAGCTAGAGGGTCCTAAGAAGCAAGATCACCACCCATCTAGAAACCCATCAGTTACACAACCCAGGGCAACATGGGTTTAGAACAGGTCGCTCCTGTCTGTCTCAACTATTGGACCACTACGACAAGGTCCTAAATGCACTAGAAGTCAAAAAGAATGCAGATGTAATATATACAGACTTTGCAAAAGCCTTCGACAAGTGTGACCATGGTGTAATAGCGCACAAAATGCGTGCTAAAGGAATAACAGGAAAAGTCGGTCGATGGATCTATAATTTCCTCACTAACAGAACACAGAGAGTAGTCATCAACAGAGTAAAGTCCGAGGCAGCTACGGTGAAAAGCTCTGTTCCACAAGGCACAGTACTCGCTCCCATCTTGTTCCTCATCCTTATATTCGACATAGACAAGGATGTCAGCCACAGCACCATGTCTTCCTTTGCAGATGACACCCGAATCTGCATGACAGTGTCTTCCATTGCAGACACTGCAAAGCTCCAGGCAGACATCAACCAAATCTTTCAGTGGGCTGCAGAAAACAATATGAAGTTCAACGATGAGAAATTTCAATTACTCAGATATGGTAAAAAATGAGGAAATTAAATCTTCATCAGAGTACAAAACAAATTCTGGCCACAAAATAGAGCGAAACACCAATGTCAAAGACCTGGGAGTGATCATGTCGGAGGATCTCACCTTCAAGGACCATAACATTGTATCAATCGCATCTGCTAGAAAAATGACAGGATGGATAATGAGAACCTTCAAAACTAGGGAGGCCAAGCCCATGATGACACTCTTCAGGTCACTTGTTCTATCTAGGCTGGAATATTGCTGCACACTAACAGCACCTTTCAAGGCAGGTGAAATTGCCGACCTAGAAAATGTACAGAGAACTTTCATGGCGCGCATAACGGAGATAAAACACCTCAATTATTGGGAGCGCTTGAGGTTCCTAAACCTGTATTCCCTGGAACGCAGGAGGGAAAGATACATGATTAAATATACACCTGGAAAATCCTAGAGGGACTAGTACCGAACTTGCACACGAAAATCACTCACTACGAAAGCAAAAGACTTGGCAGACGATGCACCATCCCCCCAATGAAAAGCAGGGGTGTCACTAGCACGTTAAGAGACCATACAATAAGTGTCAGGGGCCCGAGACTGTTCAACTGCCTCCCAGCACACATAAGGGGGATTACCAACAGACCCCTGGCAGTCTTCAAGCCGGCACTGGACAAGCACCTAAAGCCCAGTTCCGGATCAGCCGGGCTGTGGCTCGTACGTTGGTTTGCGTGCAGCCAGCAGCAACAGCCTGGTTGATCAGGCTCTGATCCACCAGGAGGCCTGGTCTCAGACCGGGCCGCGGGGGCGTTGACCCCCGGAACTCTCTCCAGGTAAACTCCAGAGTTCGTCATGGCCACGCTAGCTGGAGATTCGTCTGTAAAAACTTGCATTTGTGGTCACAGTGGTGCCTGTGCTAACCTTCCTATGGTGTAGAAATATACCTAGTTGGACGAATCTTATTGTGGCTAGCTGGTCTAGTGGCTAACGCGACGGGCTGGAGTTTTGAGACTCTATTACCGCGGGTTCAATCCCGGCCGGGGTATGGTTTGTTTGCAATCGTGTCATTACGATTTCATGAGTCATGTTGACGGCAGTGAAGGGACTTGAGCTAGAGTTCGTCACGGTCTCGCTAGCTGGAGATTCGTCTGTAAAAACTTGCATTTGTGGTCACAGTGGTGCCTGTGCTAACCTTCCTATGGTGTAGAAATATACCTAGTTGGACGAATCTTATTGTGGCTAGCTGGTCTAGTGGCTAACGCGACGGGCTGGAGTTTTGAGACTCTATGACCGCGGGTTCAATCCCGGCTGGGGTATGGTTTGTTTGCAATCGTGTCATTACGATTTCATGAGTCATGTTGATGGCAGTGAAGGGACTTGAGCTAGAGTTCGTCACGGTCTCGCTAGCTGGAGATTCGTCTGTAAAAACTTGCATTTGTGGTCACAGTGGTGCCTGTGCTAACCTTCCTATGGTGTAGAAATATACCTAGTTGGACGAATCTTATTGTGGCTAGCTGGTCTAGTGGCTAACGCGACGGGCTGGAGTTTTGAGACTCTATGACCGTGGCTTCAATCCCGGCCGGGGTATGGTTTGTTTGCAATCGTGTCATTACGATTTCGTAAGTCACAATGTAAAGGATTGTTATGCCAAATTAAATTTCTGTTATCAATGTCACAAAGGAAGACACCATATAGTCATGTGTAAAGGTCTATATGATAATGTTGATAATAATGATAATGTGGACAATCCTGACACAACAGTGGCTAATGTAAAAATTGCTGCTAATATTAATAATGATGGTTTTGCTGAAGTAGCCTTACCTGTGTTACAGGTAAAAATTGATGATAAAAGGCATAAATCAAAAAATGTAACTGCATTATTGGACCAGGGATCCCAGCGTACTTTCATAAAAACGTAAATGTCTTGATGGTATGAAAGTACAGATTTGGGGGATCCCACAACTTAAAATTA
>NW_026465127.1:0-38919 GCF_026875155.1 Cherax quadricarinatus
GTTGTGTTTGTGTTGCTTTTGTTTGTGTTGTTTGTTGTGTTGTGTTTGGTTTGTGTTGTGTTTTGTTGTGTTTTGTTGTTTTTTGTGTTGTGTTGTTTGTGTTTTGTTGTGTTGCATTTGGTTTGTGTTGTTTTTTTTTGTGTTGTGTTTTTGGGGGTTTTTGTGTTTTTTGTGTTGTGTTGTGTTGCATTGTGTTGGTTTGTTGTGTTGTGTTGTGTTTGTGTTTGTGTTTGTTTTGTTGTGTTGTTTTTGTTGTTTGTTTGCATTGTGTTGTGTTGTGTTGGTTGGTTTTGTTGCATTGTGTTGTGTTGTGTTGTGTTGTGTTGTGTTGCATTGTGTTGTGTTGTGTTGTTTGTTTTGTTGTTGTGTTGTGTTGTGTTGGTTGTTTTTGTGTTTTGTTTTTTGTGTTGATTTTGTTGTGTTGTGTTGTTTGTTGTGTGTGTTGTGTTGTGTTGTGTTGCATTGTGTTGTGTTGTGTTGTTGTGTTGTGTTGCATTTGTTGGGTTGTTTTGTGTTTTGTGTTGTGTTGGGTGTGTTGTGTTGTGTTGTGTTGTGTTGTGTTGTTGTTTGTTTTTTGTGTTGTGTTGTGTTTTGTGTTGTGTTTGTGTTGTGTTGCATTGTGTTGTGGGTTTTGTTGTTTTTTTGCTTGTGGTTGTTGTGTTGTTGTTTTTTTGTTGCATGTGTTGTGTTGGGGTTGGATTGTGTTTTGTGTTCTTGGTTGTGTTGTGTTTGTTTTTTTTATTGATTTGTGTTGTGTTGTGCTGTTTTTGTGTTGTGTTGTGTTGGTGTTTTGCTTTTGTTGTGTTTGTGTGTTTGTGTTGGGGTTGTGTTGTGTTTTGTTGTGTTGTGTTGTGTTGTGTTGTGTTTTTTTGGTTGTGTTGTGTTGTGTTTGTTGTGTTGTTTTGCGTTGTGTTGTGTTGTGTTGTGTTGTTTTGTTTGTTCTGTGTTTGTTGTTTTTGGGTTTTGTTGTGTTGTGTTTGTTGTTGTGTTGTGTTTTTTGGTTTGTTTTTTGTGTTGTGTGGTTGTTTTGCGTTGTGTTGTGTTGTGTTGTGTTGTTTTGGTTTGTTTGGTTTTTTGTGTTGTTTTGGTTGTGTTTTGGTTGTGTTGTGTTGTGTTGTGTTGTTTTGCGTTGTGTGTGTTGTTTGGGTTTGTGTGTGTTTTGGGTTTTGTTGTGTTGTGTTGTTTTTGCGTTGTGTTGTGTTGTTTTTGTGTTGTGTTGTTTTTGGGGTTTTTGTTGTGTTGTGTTGTGTTGTTTTGCGTTGTGTTGTTTGTTTTGTTTTTGGTTGTGGTTGTGTTGTTTTGTGTTGTGTTGTGTTGTTTTGCGTTGTGTTTGTGTTTTTGTTGTTGTTTGGGTTTTTTGTGTTGTTTTGCGGGGTTTTGTTGTGTTGTGTTGTGTTGTGTTGTGTTTGTTTTGCGTTGTGTTGTTGTTGTTTTGCGTTGTGTTGTGTTGTGTTGGTGTTGTGTTTGTTTTGTGTGTTGTTTTGCGTTGTGTTGTGTTGTTTGCGTTGTGTTTTTGTTGTTTTGCGTTGTGTTGTGTTGTGTTGTGTTGTGTTGCGTTGTGTTGTGTTGTTTTTCGTTGTGTTGTGTTGTTTTGCGTTGTGTTGTTTGTTGTGTTGTTTTGCGTTGTGTTTTGTTGTTTTGCGTTGTGTTGCGTTGTGTTGTGTTGTGTTTTGTTGTGTTGTGTTGTGTTGTGTTGTGTTGACTGTGCTAACACGTATTATACACGACGAGGTGCAACAGGTCTTTCACAAGTACCTATGTTCTCGAATACGGAATTTATCTTCAAGCATTGTGTTGCGTTGCATTACTTTATTGTTGCTTAGATTGGGTTATGTTACTTTCACTGTTGCTTAGCACTTGGGTAAATAATAGCAGCAGCGTGAGTTCCGGCACTTGGTGGGGGGGGGGGGGACGCCATGTACGTTGCTGAGTCCGCACTTGTGACGCCGAGTGTACGTTGCGTGGAGTCCGCACTTTGGTGACGCCAATGTACGTTTTCGTGCGTCCGGCACTTTGTGTCGATCCGTGTACGTTGCGTGAGCCCGGCACTTGGTGACGCCATGTACGTTGCCGTGAGTCCGGCACTTGGTGACAGGGCGCCGTTACGTTGCCGTGCTGTGCCTCAATTATATCTGCATTTATTTTGTTGACACAATGTCATTCTATTACCGTGATTTTGCTGGTTATTATAACACGCTTTGCAGCTTCGTGAATTAAGTTAATGTTTGGCCCCGTAGCTCGATCTCTAGCGCACAATTAAGCTCACACACGGTAGTATGGGTTCGAATCTCCTCCGGTAAAGCTGGAATACATTTGGGGACGTGTTTCCACAAGATACTGCTATCTCTGGTCCCTGTTCACCTATCAGTTTTAAAAATGGGTCCTGGTGTGTTAGTCAGTCGACTGGTGTGTGTCGCATCATTTTTTTTAATCGCATCCTGGGACCAAAACTGACCATATTTATCCGAAATGCACAGCATAAAAGCGGCTTTCTATATAGTAGTACGTCATAGATGAGTCAGCTTGGACTGTAAACCATATATCATGTACTATAGTCAGTTAAAATATATTAAATATTTTTAATCCCCTCAACTATGCTTCTGTGTCTCCATCTCGTGCTCCTGAGGCCTTGCCCCCTGGTGTTCTCTGCTGCTCCTCACTTTGTTGTCTTACTCGTGTGGCTGCCTAACACCTAATGTCTAGTTGGTAATATGCTTACCGAGAGGTCACGTGTCAGCAAGTTCCATGGTTGACCCTGGGCGGATGTGGCTTCTCTTGTGTGCTCGTATTAGTATAACTTACTCTCAAATAGACTTAGGAACCAGCAAGGTTTAAACAAGGGAGGTCCATGGTAGAAAATATCGTCAAAAACTAGTTTTTTAGCATTTTTACTGATATCAGAAAAACCTGTTGTGATGAATATACCATTTTCCTGAAGTCCAGCTAAGTAATTTTTTTCAAATACATTTTGGGAATTATGTGGAAATGTCGGTGGTTGACCGAGCACTAAGTAGCACTTTTCCACGTTGTATTGTATTTGAATGCGCAGGTGTATAACGTTTTAGCTTGTGATCTGAGATTAGTGAATTGAGCAGCGTTCTAAGTTTACTATTCTAATTGTGTCCATTGTATACTGGAGAAATATAGCTGAAGGGGAGTCAGCCTGGGCAGTCTAGTAAGTACCTTTTGCCATAAGAAATAACCTTGAGTAAGCTGAGTGAGTTCGTGCAGCTCAAATTGCTTGACCAAGTTGTAGAGTCTGTTAGTCCAGACGTTTATATTTCCACATCATGTATTTATATCAGTAATTCTCACTTATAAGTCTGCAGACACGTTAGAAACTATTTCTTTCAGAGAGACCTTACCCACTTCAACCTTTCTACCGACAGTATTCTGATGATAGTGAGCACCGAGGGAGGAAAAGTTTGCAGGTGTCTAAAAGAGTGTGAGTGCTCAACATGCACGTACCTTCAAGAAACAGTCACAGACAACTAACACCAGAGGTAAACAACAGGACCTTCCAAGTGTCCACTCCACCACCCACCAACTTGGTCACACTATCGCCAACTATTTCCAACTCCAGAGGCTTCGAGAGATTACTGACGACGTATTCTATAATATGGATGATCCGAATAAGTTTTAGTCAAAGTTTAAAGTATACTGAAATAAGTTTTAAGATGGAATCGTTGGAATAAATCAAATACTCGAGAAAGCTTTTTACTTATCACTTCTAGTCTTTTTGCCTGTTGGTGTGGGGATTTATTTAAAACACAGCAGCTGGTCACTTCACACTTCTGACTTATGTAAACTTTAATTTCACGTTTTAATTGGGCAAATTGTCTCATATTAATAACTAGAGAAATGCTCCTCTATCGGCCTCGAACTCTGACGCTGGTGTAACCTGATTAGGAATATTTAAAATATAAATTTTGTTTGTGAGGATTTTCAATATGGTCCATTTTTTATATAATTTTTATCCAAACTGGATTTTTTTTCTTAAATATCAAAATAAAATAATTTTTTTCCTACAATATTACAGACACCTTATTCTATGGAAGAATGGTAAATTATTAGAGAGAATGGAAATAAATAAAAAATCCGTGGTTTATAGTGTGTATATGGTGTTTAATGTTTATGGTGTTTTAATGTATTAATATTTTTTTTTTTGATGTTGTATGGTGCTCATGGAGTTCTGGTGTTTATGGTGTTCATGGTGCTCATAGGTGTTTCATGGAGTAAATGGTTCATGGTGTTCATGTGTTCATGGGTTCATGGTGTTTAAGGTGTTTCATGGTGCTCATTGTGTTCATGAGTTTAATTGTGTTCATTGGTGTTCATGGTGTTCATGGTTTTCATGGTGTTCAAGGTGGCTCACGAGTTCATGAGTAATGGTGTTCATGGTGTTCATGATAGTTTAATGGTGTTCATTGGTGTTCATGAGTTCATGAGTTAATGGTGTTCCTAATGTTTCATGGAGAAAAGGTGTTTCATGGAGTTCATGGTGTTTCAATGAGTTCATCCGAGGTTCATGGATTAATGGGTTCATGGAGTTCAACGTGTTCATGGTGTTTCATGTGCTCATGGTGTTCAAGGTGGTTAATGGTGTTCATGAGTTAATGGTGTTTCATGGTGTTCATAGTGTACATAGTGTTCATGGTGTTCATCGTGTTTTAATGTGTTCAAGGAGTTAATGGTGTTCATGGTGGTTTCATAGTGTTTCATGGTGTTCATGGGTGTTCATGGTGTTCATGGTGTTTCATGGAGTTAATGGAGTTCATGGTGTTTTTATGCTGTTCATGATATCATGAAATGTTTCATGGTGTTCAAGATGTTTCACGATGTTCATGGTGTTCATGATGTCACGATGTTCAATGGTGTTTCATGAAGTTCATGGAGTCATGATATTCATGTGTTTCATGGTGGTTCAGTGTGTGTTCATGGTGTTCATGGTGTTCAAGAATTCATGGTGATCATGAGTATGTTATAATGTTCATGGTGTTCATGATGTTCATGGTGTTCATTGATGTTCCCATAGGTGTTCATGATATTCATGTGTTCATGGGTGTCATGGTGTTCATGGTTTTCATGGTGCAAGATATTCAGGTGAACATGATGGTTCATAATGTTCATGATGTTCATGAAGTCCATGATGTTCATGGTGTTCATGGTGTTACATTATGTTTCATGGAGAGTCATGTGATGTATCATGTGTTCATGTGTTTCATGGTGTTCATGGTTTTTTTTTTTCATGATATTCATGGTGATCATGATGTTCATGATGTTTATGATGTTCATGGAGTTCATGATGTTCATGGTGATCATGATGTTCATGGTGTTCATGGTGTTCATTATGTTCATGGTGTTCATGATGTTCATGGTGTTCATGGTGTTCATGGTGTTCATGGTGTTCATGATATTCATGGTGATCATATGTATCAAACGAAGTTTTATGATGTTACATGGAGTTCATGATGTTCTGGTGGATCATGATGTTCATGGTGTTCATGGTGTTAATGATGTTCAAGGTGTTCAAGATGTTTCATGGTGTTCATAAAGTTCATATGTTCATGATGTTTCATGGTGTTCATGAAGATTCATGGTGATCATGATGTCATGGTGTTCATGGGTGTCCATTTTGTTTCATGAAGTTCAAGATGTTCATGGTGTTCGATGATTCATGGTGTTGCAGGTGTTCATGATGTTCATGAAGTTCATGATGTTTCATGTGTGTTTCAATGATCTACATGGTGTTTTCTGGTTTCATGATGTTTCATGAGGGTGCATGCTGTTCATGTGTTCAAGATTTCCTGGGTGTTCATTGTTCCATGAATTGTTCATATGTTCATGATGTACATGGTGTTCCTGATGTTCATGATGTTCATGTGTCATGTGTTCATGATGTTCATGCGTACATGGGTGTTCAGATGTTCATGGTGTTCATGATGTTCATGGTGATCAAGATGTTTCATGGTGTTCATGGTGTTCACGGTTTCATGGATTGTTTCAAGATGTTCATGGTGTTCATGATGTTCATGCTGTTCAAGGTGTTCATTAATGTTCATGTGTTCATGATGTTCAATGGTGTTCATGGTGTTCCATGGTTGTTCATGATGTTCATGGGTGTTCCAATGGAGTTCATGATTTTCATGGTGTTCCTGGTGATCATGGTGTTCATATGTTCATGAAAGTTCATGTTGCACATGGTTTCATGATGTTCATGGTGTTCATGATGTTTTCATGGTGTTCATGGTGTTCATGGTGTCAAGATGTTCATGAATGTTCATTGGTGATTCATGATGTTCATGATTTCAAGATGCTCATGATGTTCATGTGTCATGTGTTAGGTGTTCAAAATGTTCATGATGTTTCATGATGTTCATGGTGTACATGGTGTTCATGGTGTTCATTCACATCTTCAGCTAATTCATGGTGTTCATGATTTTCTGTTGTTCATGTGTTCAAGATGTCCATGGTGTTCATAATGTTCATGATGTTCATGATGTTCATTGATTTCATGATATTCAAGGTGTTTCATGATGTTTCATGATGTTCAAAATGTTCATAGTTCATGGTTGTTCATGATGTTCATGGAGTTCATGATGAGTTCATGGGGTTGTTCATGAAATGTTCATGATGTTCATGTGTTCATGATTTACATGGTGTACATATGTTCATGATGTTCATGCTGTTCATGATGTTCATGAATGTCCATGCGTGTTCATAGTGGTTCACGATGTTCATAATAGTTCAGGACGTTCATAACGTCATGAAGTTCATGATGTTCATGATGTTCATGATGTTCATGGTTGTTCATTGGGTGTTTTCACGATGTTCATAATTTCATGAGTGTTCATGATGTTCGTGAATGTTTCATGATGTTTCAATGATGTTTCATGATGTTCATGGAGGGGGGGGGGGGGGTGGGGGGGGGGGGGGGGGGAGGGGGGGGGGGGGGGGGGGGGGGGGGGGGGGGGGGGGGGGGGGGGTTTCCATGATAATTCATGGTGTTCCATGATTTCATGATGTTCATGGTGTTCATGATGTTCATGTGTTCATGATGTTCATGAATGTTCATGATGTTTCATGATGTTCATGATGTTCCATTATGTTTCACGATGTTCAAATGTTCAGGAAAGTTCATGATGTTCATGGTGTTCATATAGTTAACGGTGTTCATGATGTTCTGCTGTTTCATGGTGTTTATGAAGTTCATGGTTTTCATGATGTTCAAGGTATTCAATATGTTCAAGATGTTCAGATTTTCATGGTGTCATGGTGTTCATGTGTTCATGATGTTCAAGAATGTTCATGATGTTATCTGATGTTTATGATGTTGCAAGAAGGCACATGGGTGTTCATTGTGTACATTGTGTTCATGCTGTTCATGCTGTTCATGCGTTCATAATGACATGAGTTCATTGTGTTCAGTTGTTCATGGTGGGTCATGCATGTACATGCTGTTTATGAAGTTCATGGTGTACAGGGGTGCTCATGAAGTTCCATGGTGTTCATGGAGTTCATGGTGTTCATGATGTCAAGTTGTTCATAATGTTCATGCTGGTTCATGTGTTCATGATGTTCCATGATGTTCATGGTGTACATGGTGTTACAAGGTGTTCGGGTGGTCATGGCTGATTCATGCTGTTCCATGCGTTCATGCAGTCATTGTGTTCATGATGATTCATGGTGTTCATGGTGTTCATACTGTTTCAAGATGTTTCCTTAGTGTTCGTGGTGTTCAATGGTGTTTCATGCAGTTCGTGGGTGTTTCCTGGTTTTCATGGTGTTCATGTTTTCATGGTGTTCAGGTGTTCAATGGTGTTCATGGCGTTCAATGTTGTTCATGGTGTTTATGCTCATGGAGTTCACGGTGTTTCTGTTCACGGAGTTCATGGAGTTTCATTGTTGTTTCATGGTATCATGGTGTTCATGGTATTCATGGAATACAATGGAGTTCCTGATGTTCGTGTGTTCCATGATGATCATGTGTTCATGAAGGGTACATGGTGTCATGGTGTTCATGGTTTTAATATGGAGTTCAAGTGTTTCATAGTGTTCATGGTATTTATGCTGTTCATGATTTACCATGAGTTCATTGTTTTCAATGATTGTTCATGGTGTTCATGGTGTTTATGCTGTTCATGATGTTCATGATGTTTCATGTGTTCATGATATTCCCAAAGATGTGCATGATGTTTAATGAAGTTACATGATGTTCATGATGTTCATGACGTTCATGGTGTTCATGGTGTTCATGATGTTCATACTGTTCATGGTGTTCATGATGTTATTGGTTTTCATGGTGTCAATATGTTCACGCTGTTTTATGGTGTTCATGAGTTCATGATGTTTCATGTGTGTTTCATGGTGTTCAAGGTGTTCATGGTGGTCAGATAGTTCATGCTGTACATGCTGATCATGCTGTTCTGCTGTGTTCATGCAGTCATATAGTGATCCAATGGTGTTCATGTGTTTCATGTTGTAACATACTGATTCATGATGTTCATGGGTTCGTGGTGTTCATGTGTTCATGCAGTTCGTGGTGTTTCATGGTGTTCATGGTGGTTCATGAAAGTTCATGGATTTCGTAGTGTTCATTGTGTTCAAGGTGTTCAAGGATTGATGTGTTCATGCAGTTCTCGCTGTTCATAGCAGTTCGTTGGTTTCATAGCTGCTCATGGTGTCATGAAGTTCGTGTGTTCATGGGTTCATGGGGTTCATAGTGTTCATGGTGTTCCTGGTGCTCATGATTCGTGGTGTTCAGTGTTTCAAGGTGTTCATGTGGATCAAGGGTTCACGGAGTTTCAAGGAGTACGTGGTGTTCTTAGTGTTCTGTGGAGTTCGTGGTAATCAAGTGTTCTTGGTTTTTCGTGAGGTACATGTTCATAGTCAGTTTCATGGTATTAATCGGTGTCATGATGCTCTGGAGTACATGGTGTTCCTGGTGTTCATGTGTTTGCATGAAGCTCCTGGAGTTCATGGAGTTCATGGTGTTCAAGGGTGTTCCATGTGCTCAAGGTATTCAATGGAGTTAAGTGGTGTTCTTGGAGATCATGGTGTTCATGGTCGTCATGGTATTCATGAACGTGGTGTTCATGAGTTAAAGTGTTCATGTTGTTCATTGGTGTTTCATGGTGATCAATGGTATATATGTGTTCATGATGTTCATGGTGTTCATGGTGTTCATCCGTATTTATGTGTTCATGATGTTCATGTGTATTCATGTGTTTCAATGTTGTTACGTGATGTTCGTGATGTTCATTGTGTTCATATTTGTTCATGGTAAATCAGGTGTTCATGGTGTTCAAGGAGTTATGGTTGTTCATGGTGTTCATGGTAAATTTAATGTGTATTCATGGAGTACGTGGTGTTTCATGTTGTTCATGGAGTACAAGGTGTTCATGGTGTTCATTGTGATTCAATTGAGATCGTGTTGTCATTTTGTTCAAGAGTTCTGGTGTTCATGGTATTCAAGGAAACGTGGTGTTCGTGGTGTTCACGGAGTTCATTGTGTTCATGGTGTTCGTGGTGTTTCGTGGTGTTCATGGAGTTCATGGTGTTTTCATGGCGTTCAGATGTTCGTGGTGTTTTTCATGGTAATTCACGGAGTTCATGTGTTCATGATGTCATGGTGTCATGGAGTGTTCATTAGGTGTTCATGGTTTGTTCATTGAGATCGTGGTGTTCGTGGGTTCAAGTAGTTCATGGAGCTCAAGGTAATCATGGAGATCGGTGCTGTTCGTGGTGATTCAAGGAGTTCATGGTATTTCAAGCTGTTTCATGATGTTCGTGGTGTTCATTGGTATTCTGGAATTCATGGTGTTTCATGATTTTAAAGTTGTTTTCATGGTGTCATGAAGTTCATGCTTGTTTGAGGTGTTCGTGGTGTTCGTGTGTTCGTAGCGTTCGTGGTGGTTCGTAGGTTGTTCCATGATGTTCATAGGTGTTCATAATGTTCATGGTTTCATGATGTTCATAGAATTCATGGTAGTTCAATGTGTTCATGGAGGTTCAATGTGGAGATCATGGTGCCATGGTGTTCATGTTATTCATGGGAATTCGTGGAGTTCGGATGTTCAAGGAGTACATGTTGTAATGGTGAATTCAATGGTATTCATGGGAGTTTCGTGTGTTTCGTGGTGTTCGTGGTGTTCATGGAGTTTCATGGTGTTCATGGAGTTCATTAGTTATTCATGGAGTTCGTGTGTTCATGGAGATACGTGTTGTTCGTGGTGAATCTTGGATGGTTCGTGTGGTGTTCATGGTGTTCATGATGTCCATGGTGATCATGGTGGTCGTGGGTGGTTCGTAGAGTTCGTGTGTTCATGGTGTTATCTCCGGCGTTCATGGTGTTTTTGATAATAGTTCATGATGTGCGTGGTGTTCATGGAGTTTCATGGAGTTCATGGTGTTCATGGGTTTCGTGTGTGATATGTTCATGGAGTTTTAGTTCTTCCATGGTGTTCATGTTGTTCAATAGTGTTCATGGTGTTTCATGATGTTCATGGTGTTCAGGTGTTCTTGATGTTCATGGTTTCAAGGTTTTCATGGTGTTCGTGGTGTTCAAGGTGATCATGGTGGTCATGTGTTCATTGGGGTTCATGGTGTTCATGGTGTTCGGGTTTTCATGGTGTTCATGGTGTTTCATGCTGTTTCATGGTGTCCATGTGTCATGGTGTTTCATGTGCTGTTCATGGTGTTTCATGGGTTCGTGGTGTTTCGTGGTGTTGATGATGTTCATGATGTTCATGGTGTTTTATGGTGTTCATGGTGTTCAGACTGTTCCATGATTGTTCATGGTGTTCATGGTGTTCATGTTGTTCATGGATGTTCATGTTGTTCAAGTGTTCATGGTGTTCATGTGTTTTCATGGTGTTGATGAGGCACATGATTTTTCACGTTGTTCATGGTGTTCATTATGTTCATGGTGTTCATGGTGTTCATGAGTTTCGTGGTTTTTCGTGGTGGTTCGTGCTGTACATAGGTGTTCACGGTGTTCATGGTGTTTGATGATTCATGATTGTTTGACAAGTTGTCATAGGTGTACATGATGTTCATGGTTGTTCATGGTGTGTTTTCGTGGGGTTCGTGATGTTGATGAAGTTTTCATTGGTGAACAATGATGTCATGGTGTTCATGGTGTTCATGGTGTTCATTGTTTTTCGATGTTGACATGTTGTTCATGGGTGTTCATGTGTTCAGGTGATCATGAGTTCATTGTGTTCATGGTGTTCCATGTTGTCATGGTGTTCATGGTGATTCATGTGTTGTTTTGATGATGTTTCCATGATGTTCATGTTTTGTTATGGTGTTCATGGTGTTCATGTTGTTTTTATTGGTGATCATGGTGTTCATGTGGTTTTCATTGGTGTTTCATTATGTTCATAGTTGTTCATGGGTTCTCATGTTGTTCATGGTGTTCCATGATCTAATGTTGTTCCATGGTGTTTCATGGTGTTCTTGTTGTTCATGGTGTTTCATGGTGTTGATGTTGATGATGTTCCTGGAGTTCATGATTTCAGGTGGTTGCCTGATGTTCATGATCGTGGGTGTACATGGTGTTCATGATGTTTCATTGATGTTCATGACGTTCGTGGTGCCTCATGGTGTTCATTGGGTTCATGGATGTTTCATGGTGTACATGGAGTTTCATGTGGTGCCATGGTTATTCATGGAAATCGTGGTGTTTTGGTGTTCATGGAGTTCATTGTTATTCATGTGTTTCGTGTGTTCGTGGTGTTCATGGAGTTCAATGGTGTTCATATGGCGTTCATGGACGTTCGTGGTGTTCATGGTATTCACGGAGTTTCAATGGTGTTCATGATGTGTCATGGTGTTCATGGAGTATCGATGGTGTCATGGGTTCATTGAATCGTGGAGTTCGTGGTGTTCATGGTGTTCATGGAGTTCATGGTGCTCATGGTATTCATGGAGATCGTGGTGTTCGTTGGTGTTTCAAGGAGGTTCAATTGGGGGTGCTCATGCTGTTCATGATGTTCTGGTGTTCATGGTAATCATTGAGTTCATGTGTTCTGTATGTTTATGTGTGTTCATGGTGTTCATGATGTTCCATGCCTGTTTGGTGGTGTTCGTGGTGGTTCGTGGTGTTTTTTCGTGGGTGATTCATTGCTGTTTGTGGTGTTCCGTGTGTTCATATGTTTCATCTGTATTGTGGTGTTCGTGGTTTCGTGGTGTTCGTGGTGTTCGTGGTGTTCATGGTGTGTCGTGGTGTTGATGATGTTCATGGTGGATTTTTGTTTTCTTCATGGTGTTACCATGTTGTCATAAGAGTTCATGGTGTTCATGATGTTCATGTTGTACATGGTGTTCTTGATGTTCATGGTGTTCATGGTGTTCATGGTGTGTCAGCGGTGTACGTGGTGTTCATGGTGTTCATGGTGTTCATGTTGTTCATGGGTTCATGGGGTTCAATGGTGTTCATGGTGTCTTTGATGTTCATGTTGTTCCATGGTGTTCATGGTGGTTCATGGTGTTCCATGGTGTTTCGTGTGTTCAGTGGTGTTGAGATGAGTTCATGAAAGTTTCATGGGTTCATGGTGTTCCATGGTGTTCCATGATGTTCATGATGTTCATGGTGTTCAAAAAATTTGGGTTTCGTGGTGTTGAAGATGTTCATGATGTTCATGGTTGTTCATGATGATTCATGGTTGTTCATGGAGTTGAAGATGTTCATATGTTCAAGTTTGTTCATGGAGTTCATGGTGTTCATGATGCTCATGTGTTTCATGGTGTTCCATTGTGTTCGTGGTGTTCGTGGTTGTACGTGGTGTTCATGGTGTTCACGGTGTTTCATTGTGTGATGATGGTTCATGATGTGCATGATGTTCAAGTTATCATGATATTCTTGGTGTTCATAGTGATCAATGTGTGTATCATGATTATCATGGGTTCATGGTGTTCAAGGTGTTCATGGTTTTCATGTGTTTCCCCAATTTTGTTTTCATGGTGTTTCATGTTGTTCAGGTGGTCATGATGTCAAAGATGTATCCTGATGTTCGTGGTGTCATGATCTCGTGTGGAGTTCCTGATGTTCCTGGTGTTCATGGTTTCATTTGTTCATGGTGATTCAGTGATGTTCATGGGTGTTTCATGTTGATCATGTTGTTCATGGTGTTCATGATGTTCATTGTGTTCATGATGTTCATGATGTTCATGGTATCCATGGTGTTCATGGTGTTCATGATGTTCATGATGTTCATGATGTTCATGATGTTCATGGTGTTCATGATGTTCATGGTGTTCATGGTGTTCATGGTGTTCATGATGTTCATGGTGTTCATGGTGTTCATGGTGTTCATGATTGTATACATGGTGGTTCATGGTGTTCATGTTGTCATGATGTTCATGGTGTTCATGGTGTTCATTGGTGTCCAATGTGTGTGTTCATGATGTTGCTGATTTTAGGGTGTTCATGTGTATCATGGTGTTCATTGATGTTCATGGTGTTCATGGTGTTCGTTGTGTTCGTGGTGTTCGTTGGTTGTACCATGGTGTTCACGGTGTTCAAGGTGTTGGAAGATGTTCATGGAGTTCGATGGTTTCATGGTGTTTGGATTGTTCATGTGTTTTCATGGTGTTTCCATGGTGTTCATGGTGTTCTGGTGTTATCACCAACATAAACGAGGGAGAAACTTTTATATTTTTATGTCGTTTCTCGAACTAATTTTTTTGTTGATAACTCAAGAACGCTTAATTAGACCGGCTTCAAACTTGAACGGTTATGTAATGTATTATGAAGGCAATATTCTGGCAAAGTTGCAAGTTGTTGGGTGGAAGTGTGTTGTTGAAGATGCAGTTGTTGATTTGTTGTTGTTGATGATGTCAGTTGTTGTGGTAAGTGCTGTTGTTGAAGATGCAGTTGATGTGGTAGAGTTATCACAGTTTGTTGATGTTGGAGTTGTTGTGGTAGTGTTTTGTTGATGATGGCAGTTGTTGTATGGAGTAGTGCTGTTGATGATGATAGCAGTTGTTTGTTGTACGTTTGTTGTTGATGTTGGAGTTGTTGTGGTAGAGTTGTTGTTGATGATAGCAGTTTGTTGTGGTAAGTTGTTTGTTGATGTTGGAGTTGTTGTGGTAGTGTTGTTGGTTGATGATGCAGTTTGTTGTGGTAGTGCAGTTGTTGATGATGGTGCAGTTGTGTGTGGTATAGTATGTTGTTGATGTTGGAGTTGTTTTGGTAGTGTTGGTTGATGTTGCAGTTTGTTGTGGTAGTGTTGTTGTTTTGTTGCAGTTTGATGTGGTAGTGGTTGTTGTGTTTGTTGCAGATGTTGTGGTAAGTGGTTGTTGTTTGTTGCAGTTGTTTGTGGTAGTGTTTGTTGTTTGTTTGCGAGTTGTTGTGGTAGTTATGTTGTTTGTTGCAGCTGTTGGGGTAGTGTTGTTGTTTGTTGGAGTTGTTGTTGTATTGGTTGTTTGTTTGTTGCAGTTGTTGTGGTAGTGTTGTTGTTTGTTGCAGTTGTTGTGGTAGTGTTGTTGTTTGTTGCAGTTGTTGTGGTAGTGTTGTTGTTTGTTGCAGTTGTTGTGGTAGTGTTGTGTTTTGTTGCGTTGTGTGTGGTAAGTGTTGTTGTTTGTTGCAGTTTGTTGTGGTAGTGTGTTGTTTGTTTGGAGTTGTTGTGGTAGTGGTTTGTTTGTTGCAGCAGTTGTGGTAGTGTTTGTTGTTTGTTGCAGCTGTTGTGGTAGTGGTAGTTGTTTGTTGGCAGTTTGTTGTGGTAGTGTTGTTGTTTATGCAGTCGTTGTGGTATGTTTGTTGTTTGTTGCAGTTGTTGAGGTATGTTGTTGTTTGTTGCTTGTTGTGGGTAGTGTTGTTGTTTGTTGCATTGTTGTTGGTAGAGTTGGTTGTTTGTTTTAAGTTTGTTGTGGTAGTGGTTGTTATTGATGTCGCAGTTGTTGTGGTAGTTGTTGTTGATGTCGCAGTTTGTTGTGGTATGTTGTTGTTGATGTCGCAGTTGTTGTGGTAGTGTTGTGTTGTTATGATGTCGCAGTTTGTTGTGGTAGTGTTGTTGTTGATGTCGCAGTTGTTGTGTTGTGTTTGTTTGTTGATGTTGCAGTTGTTTGTGGTAGTGTTGTTGTGAATGTCGCAGTTCTTGTGTAGTGTTTTGTTGTTTGTTGCAATTGTTGTGTAGTGTTGTTGTTTGTTTGGCAGTTGTTGTGGTAGTGTAGTTGTTGATGTCGCAGTTCTTGTGGTAGTGTTGTTGTTTTGTTTTTGCAATTGGTGTGGTATGTGTTTGTTGTTTGGTTGGCAGTTGTTGTGGTAGTGTTGTTGTTTTGTTGCAGTTGTTGTGTAGTTGTTGTTGTTTGTTGCAGTTTTTGTGGTAGTGTTGTGCTTGTTGCAGTTGTTGTGGTTAGTGTTGATGATGATGTTGCAGTTGTTGTGGTAGTGTTGTTGTTTGTTGTGCCGTTTGTTGTGGTAGTGTTTGTTTGTTTGTTGCCGTTTTGTTGTGGTAGTGTATGTTGTTGAGTTGCAGTTGTTGTGGTAGTGTTTTGTTGAATGTTGCAGTGTTGTGGTAGTGTTGCTGATGATGTTGGCAGTTTGTTGTGGTAGTGTTGTTGATGATGTTGCAGGTGTTTGTGGAGTGGTTGTTGTTTGTTGCAGTTTGTTGTGGTTAGTGGTTGCTGATGAATTGATTTGCAATAGCAGTTGTTGTTGTATGTTGCTGAAGATGTTGCAGTTGTTGTGGTAGTGTTGTTAATGATGTTGCAGTTGTTGTGGTGTGTTGTGTGTTGATGTTGCAGTTGTTTGTTGGTATTGTTGTTGATAGAACGTTGCAGTTGTTTGGTAGTGATGGTGAAGTTGCATTTGTGTTTTAAGGATGTTGCAGTTGTTTGTGCAGTTGTTTGTTACAGTTGTTGTTGTTGTATGTTACTGATGTTGCAATGTTGCCAGTAATGCTGTTGATAATGGTTGCCGTTTGTTCCATAGTGCGATGATGTTGTAGTTGTTGTGGTAGTGTTGTTGTTGTTTCTGTTGTTGCAGTTGTGTGTAGCAGTGTTGTTGTGAGAGTTCAGTTTTTGTGGTAGTGGTTGTTGTTGTGGCAGTTGTAGTGGTAGTGTTGTTTGGTGTATTGCAGCTTGTTGAGTATGTGTTTGTTGGTGTGCAGTTGTTGTGGTAAGTGTTGTTTGTGTGTGGCAGTTTTGTGGTAGTGTTGTTTTGGTGGGCGAGTTTTTGTGGTAGTGTTGTTGGTTGGCAGTTGTTGTGGTAGTGTTGTTGGTGTGGCAAGTTGTTGTGGTAGTGTTGTTGGTGTGCAGTTAGTTGTTGGTAGTGTTTTTGGTTGTGGCATTTTTTGTGGTAGTTGTTGTTGGTGTGCAGTTGTGGTGGTAGTGTCGTTGGGTGGCAGTTGTTGTGGGTAGTGTTTTTGGTGTGGCAGTTGTTTTTTGGTAGTGTTGTTGGTGTGGCAGTAGTTGTGGTAGTGTTGTGGTGTGGCAGTTGTTGTGGTAGTGTTGTTGGTGTGGCAGTTGATGTGGTAGTGTTGTTTGTAAATGTTGCAGTTTGTTGTGGTGGTGGTGTTGGTGATGTTGCAGTTGTTGTAGTGTTGTTGACCGATCTTACTGTGTTGTGATAGTGGTTGGTGATGTTGCAGTTGTTGCGCCAGTGTTGTTGAATGTTCAGTGTTTTAGTAGTGTTGCACTTGTTGTGGTAGTGCAGTTGACGATTTTGCAGTTGTTTGTGGTAGTGTTATTTTTTATGTGTAGTTTTGTGGAAGTGTTGTTTGTTGTAGTAGTTGTCGTGTAGCGTGTTTGTTATGAATGATGCAGTTTGTTGGGTAGTGGTTGCTGGTGTTGTTGCAGTTGCTGTGCTAGTGTTTTGTTGTTGATGATGCTGCAGTTTTTGTGGTGGTGATGTTTGATGTTGCAGTTTTTGTGATTAGTGTTTGATGAGTTGCAGTTGTGTGTTAGTGTTGATGATGTTGGCAGTTGTTGGTGTTAGTGATGATGAAGTTGCAGTTGTTTGTAGTAATGTTGTTGATGATGTTACAGTTCTCATTGGTAGTTTTGGTAATGTTTCAGGTTGGTTGTAAAGTTGCTGATGATTTTATCCGTTGTTCTGGTAGTAGTGTGGTTGGTGTGTGTTGCAGTTGTAGTGGTAGTGCTGATGATGTTGTCGTTGTTGTAGTAGTGTGGTTGGTGTGTTGCAGTTGTTTTGGTATGCTTGGATGATGTTGCCGAAGTTGTAGAGTGGTGGTTGGTGGTGTTGCAGTTGTTTGTGGTAGTGCTGATGAAAGTTTGTCGTTGTTGTAGTAAGTGGTGTTTGTGGTGTTGCAGTTGTTGTGGTAGTGCTGATGATGTTGTCGTGTTGTAGTAGTGTGGATGGTGGGTGTTGCAGTGTAGTGATAGTGCTGATGTTGTTGCCGTTTTTTTGTTATTTTATTGCAATTGAAGCAAGAAAGATAGGAAAGCAGGGTGTGGAAGCTAGGTAGAGAGGGAAGAGCAGGTGTTGGAAAGCTAAGTAGATAGGAAGGCAGTTTGTGTTGTTTGCGTTGTGGTTTGTGTTGTTTTGCGTTGTGTTGTGTTGTGTTGTGTTGTGTTGCGTTTTTGTGTTGTTTTGCGTTGTGTTGTGTTGTTTTGGCGTTGTGTGTTAGTGTTGTGTGTTTTGCGTTGTGTTGTGTTGTTTTGCGTTGTGTTTGTTGTGTTGTGTTTGTTTTGGCGTTGAGTTGTGTTGTTTTGCGTTGTGTTGTGTTGTGTTGGTTGTTTGCGTTGTGTTTGTGTTGTTTTGCGTTGTGTTGTGTTGTGTTGTGTCTGTGTTGAGTTGTGTTGTGTTGATTTGCGTTGTGTTGTGTTTGTTTTGCGTTTGGTGTTGTGTTGTGTTGCGGTTGTGTTGTGTGTGTTGTGTTTGTGTTGTTTCGCGTTGTGTTGTGTTGTGTTGCTTGTGTTTGTTGTTTTGCGTTGTGTTGTTTTTGTGATGTGTTGTGTTGGCGTTTGTGTTGTGTTGATATAGCGTTGTGTTGCGTTGTGTTTTGTAGTTTGTGTGTTGTGTTGTGTTGCGTTGTGTTGTGTTGATTTGCGTTGTGTTGCGTTGTGTTGTGTTGTGTTGTGTTGTGTTGTGTTGTGTTGTGTTGTGTTGACTGTGCTTACACTGTATTATACACGACGAGGTGCAACAGGTCTTTCACAAGTACCTATGTTCTCGAATACGGAATTTATCTTCAAGCATTGTGTTGCCGGTTGCATTACTTTATTGTTGCTTAGGATTGTGGGTTATGTTACTTCACTGTTGCTTAGCACTTGGGTAATAATAGCAGCAGCGTGAGTTCCGGCACTTGGTGGGGGGGGGGGGGACGCCATGTACGTTGCTGAGTCCGCACTTGTGACGCCGAGTGTACGTTGCGTGGAGTCCGCACTTTGGTGACGCCAATGTACGTTTTCGTGCGTCCGGCACTTTGTGTCGATCCGTGTACGTTGCGTGAGCCCGGCACTTGGTGACGCCATGTACGTTGCCGTGAGTCCGGCACTTGGTGACAGGGCGCCGTTACGTTGCCGTGCTGTGCCTCAATTATATCTGCATTTATTTTGTTGACACAATGTCATTCTATTACCGTGATTTTGCTGGTTATTATAACACGCTTTGCAGCTTCGTGAATTAAGTTAATGTTTGGCCCCGTAGCTCGATCTCTAGCGCACTCAGCTCACACACTGAGGTATGGGGTTCGAATCTCCTCCGGTACAGCTGGAAAACATTGGGGACGTGTTTCCACAAGATACCTGCTATCTCTGTCCCTGTTCACCTATCAGTTTAAAATGGGTCCTGGTGTGTTAGTCAGTCGACTGGTGTGTGTCGCATCATTTTTTTTTATCGCATCCTGGGACAAAACTGACCAAATTTATCCGAAATGCTCAGCATAACAAGCGGCTTTCTATATAGTAGTACGTCATTGATGTCAGCTTGGACTGTATACCATATATCATGTACTATAGTCAGTTAAAATATATTAAATATTTTTAATCCCCTCAACTATGCTTCTGTGTCTCCATCTCGTGCTCCTGAGGCCTTGCCCCCTGGTGTTCTCTGCTGCTCCTCACTTTGTTGTCTTACTCGTGGCTGCCTAACACCTGATGTCTGGTTGGTAATAGGCTTACCGAGAGGTCACGTGTCAGCAGTCCATGGTTGACCCTGGGCGGATGTGCTTCTCTTGTGCTCGTATTAGTAAAACTTACTCTCAAATAGACTTAGGAACAGCATGGTTATAACAAGGAGGTCCATGGTAGAAAATATCGTCAAAAACTAGTTTTTTAGCATTTTTACTGATATCAGAAAAACCTGTTGTGATGAATATACCATTTTCCTGAAGTCCAGCTAAGTAATTTTTTTCAAATCATTGGGGAATTATGGTGGAGATGTGCGGTGGTTGACCGAGCACTAAGTAGCACTTGTTCACGTTGTATTGTATTGGAATGCGCAGGTGTATACGTTTAGCTTGTGATCTGAGGATTTAGTGAATTGCAGCGTTCTTAAGTTTACTATTCTAAGTGTGTCATTGTATACTGGAGAAATATAGCTGAAGGGGAGTCAGCCTGGGCAGTCTTATAAGTACCTTTTTGCCAGAGAGAAATAACTTGAGTAAGCTGAGTGAGTTCGTGCAGCTCAAATTGCTTGACCAAGTTGTAGAGTCTGTTAGTCCAGACGTTTATATTTCCACATCATGTATTTATATCAGTAATTCTCACTTATAAGTCTGCAGACACGTTAGAAACTATTTCTTTCAGAGAGACCTTACCCACTTCAACCTTTCTACCGACAGTATTCTGATGATAGTGAGCACCGAGGGAGGAAAAGTTTGCAGGTGTCTAAAAGAGTGTGAGTGCTCAACATGCACGTACCTTCAAGAAACAGTCACAGACAACTAACACCAGAGGTAAACAACAGGACCTTCCAAGTGACCCACCTCCACCACCCACCAACTTGGTCACACTATCGCCAACTAATTTCCCAACTCCATAGGCTTTCGAGAGATTACTGACGACGTATTCTATACTATGGATGATCCGAATAAGTTTTAGTCAAAGTTTAAAGTATACTGAAATAAGTTTTAAGATGGAATCGTTGGAATAAATCAAATACTCGAGAAAGCTTTTTACTTATCACTTCTAGTCTTTTTGCCTGTTGGTGTGGGGATTTATTTAAAACACAGCAGCTGGTCACTTCACACTTCTGACTTATGTAAACTTTAATTTCACGTTTTAATTGGGCAAATTGTCTCATATTAATAACTAGAGAAATGCTCCTCTATCGGCCTCGAACTCTGACGCTGGTGTAACCTGATTAGGAATATTTAAAATATAAATTTTGTTTGTGAGGATTTTCAATATGGTCCATTTTTTATATAATTTTTATCCAAACTGGATTTTTTTTCTTAAATATCAAAATAAAATAATTTTTTTCCTACAATATTACAGACACCTTATTCTATGGAAGAATGGTAAATTATTAGAGAGAATGGAAATAAATAAAAAATCCGTGGTTTATAGTGTGTATATGGTGTTTAATGTTTATGGTGTTTTAATGTATTAATATTTTTTTTTTTGATGTTGTATGGTGCTCATGGAGTTCTGGTGTTTATGGTGTTCATGGTGCTCATAGGTGTTTCATGGAGTAAATGGTTCATGGTGTTCATGTGTTCATGGGTTCATGGTGTTTAAGGTGTTTCATGGTGCTCATTGTGTTCATGAGTTTAATTGTGTTCATTGGTGTTCATGGTGTTCATGGTTTTCATGGTGTTCAAGGTGGCTCACGAGTTCATGAGTAATGGTGTTCATGGTGTTCATGATAGTTTAATGGTGTTCATTGGTGTTCATGAGTTCATGAGTTAATGGTGTTCCTAATGTTTCATGGAGAAAAGGTGTTTCATGGAGTTCATGGTGTTTCAATGAGTTCATCCGAGGTTCATGGATTAATGGGTTCATGGAGTTCAACGTGTTCATGGTGTTTCATGTGCTCATGGTGTTCAAGGTGGTTAATGGTGTTCATGAGTTAATGGTGTTTCATGGTGTTCATAGTGTACATAGTGTTCATGGTGTTCATCGTGTTTTAATGTGTTCAAGGAGTTAATGGTGTTCATGGTGGTTTCATAGTGTTTCATGGTGTTCATGGGTGTTCATGGTGTTCATGGTGTTTCATGGAGTTAATGGAGTTCATGGTGTTTTTATGCTGTTCATGATATCATGAAATGTTTCATGGTGTTCAAGATGTTTCACGATGTTCATGGTGTTCATGATGTCACGATGTTCAATGGTGTTTCATGAAGTTCATGGAGTCATGATATTCATGTGTTTCATGGTGGTTCAGTGTGTGTTCATGGTGTTCATGGTGTTCAAGAATTCATGGTGATCATGAGTATGTTATAATGTTCATGGTGTTCATGATGTTCATGGTGTTCATTGATGTTCCCATAGGTGTTCATGATATTCATGTGTTCATGGGTGTCATGGTGTTCATGGTTTTCATGGTGCAAGATATTCAGGTGAACATGATGGTTCATAATGTTCATGATGTTCATGAAGTCCATGATGTTCATGGTGTTCATGGTGTTACATTATGTTTCATGGAGAGTCATGTGATGTATCATGTGTTCATGTGTTTCATGGTGTTCATGGTTTTTTTTTTTCATGATATTCATGGTGATCATGATGTTTCATGATGTTTATGATGTTCATGGAGTTCATGACATTCAAGGTGATCATGATGTTCATGGTGTTCATGGTGTTCATTATGTTCATGGTGTTAATGATGTTCATGGTGTTCATGGTGTTCATGGTTCATGTGTTTCATGATATTCATGGTGATCATATGTATCAAACGAAGTTTTATGATGTTACATGGAGTTCATGATGTTCTGGTGGATCATGATGTTCATGGTGTTCATGGTGTTAATGATGTTCAAGGTGTTCATGATGTTCATGGTGTTCATAAAGTTCATGATGTTCATGATGTTTCATGGTGTTCATGAAGATTCATGGTGATCATGATGTCATGGTGTTCATGGGTGTCCATTTTGTTTCATGAAGTTCAAGATGTTCATGGTGTTCGATGATTCATGGTGTTGCAGGTGTTCATGATGTTCATGAAGTTCATGATGTTTCATGTGTGTTTCAATGATCTACATGGTGTTTTCTGGTTTCATGATGTTTCATGAGGGTGCATGCTGTTCATGTGTTCAAGATTTCCTGGGTGTTCATTGTTCCATGAATTGTTCATATGTTCATGATGTACATGGTGTTCCTGATGTTCATGATGTTCATGTGTCATGTGTTCATGATGTTCATGCGTACATGGGTGTTCAGATGTTCATGGTGTTCATGATGTTCATGGTGATCAAGATGTTTCATGGTGTTCATGGTGTTCACGGTTTCATGGATTGTTTCAAGATGTTCATGGTGTTCATGATGTTCATGCTGTTCAAGGTGTTCATTAATGTTCATGTGTTCATGATGTTCAAAGGTGTTCATGGTGTTCCATGGTTGTTCATGATGTTCATGGGTGTTCCAATGGAGTTCATGATTTTCATGGTGTTCCTGGTGATCATGGTGTTCATATGTTCATGAAAGTTCATGTTGCACATGGTTTCATGATGTTCATGGTGTTCATGATGTTTTCATGGTGTTCATGGTGTTCATGGTGTCAAGATGTTCATGAATGTTCATTGGTGATTCATGATGTTCATGATTTCAAGATGCTCATGATGTTCATGTGTCATGTGTTAGGTGTTCAAAATGTTCATGATGTTTCATGATGTTCATGGTGTACATGGTGTTCATGGTGTTCATTCACATCTTCAGCTAATTCATGGTGTTCATGATTTTCTGTTGTTCATGTGTTCAAGATGTCCATGGTGTTCATAATGTTCATGATGTTCATGATGTTCATTGATTTCATGATATTCAAGGTGTTTCATGATGTTTCATGATGTTCAAAATGTTCATAGTTCATGGTTGTTCATGATGTTCATGGAGTTCATGATGAGTTCATGGGGTTGTTCATGAAATGTTCATGATGTTCATGTGTTCATGATTTACATGGTGTACATATGTTCATGATGTTCATGCTGTTCATGATGTTCATGAATGTCCATGCGTGTTCATAGTGGTTCACGATGTTCATAATAGTTCAGGACGTTCATAACGTCATGAAGTTCATGATGTTCATGATGTTCATGATGTTCATGGTTGTTCATTGGGTGTTTTCACGATGTTCATAATTTCATGAGTGTTCATGATGTTCGTGAATGTTTCATGATGTTTCAATGATGTTTCATGATGTTCATGGAGGGGGGGGGGGGGGTGGGGGGGGGGGGGGGGGGAGGGGGGGGGGGGGGGGGGGGGGGGGGGGGGGGGGGGGGGGGGGGGTTTCCATGATAATTCATGGTGTTCATGATGTTCATGATGTTCATGGTGTTCATGATGTTCATGGTGTTCATGATGTTCATGATGTTCATGATGTTCATGATGTTCATGATGTTCATGATGTTCACGATGTTCAAATGTTCAGGAAAGTTCATGATGTTCATGGTGTTCATATAGTTAACGGTGTTCATGATGTTCATGCTGTTCATGGTGTTTATGAAGTTCATGGTGTTCATGATGTTCAAGGTATTCAATATGTTCAAGATGTTCAGATTTTCATGGTGTCATGGTGTTCATGTGTTCATGATGTTCAAGAATGTTCATGATGTTATCTGATGTTTATGATGTTGCAAGAAGGCACATGGGTGTTCATTGTGTACATTGTGTTCATGCTGTTCATGCTGTTCATGCGTTCATAATGACATGAGTTCATTGTGTTCAGTTGTTCATGGTGGGTCATGCATGTACATGCTGTTTATGAAGTTCATGGTGTACAGGGGTGCTCATGAAGTTCCATGGTGTTCATGGAGTTCATGGTGTTCATGATGTCAAGTTGTTCATAATGTTCATGCTGGTTCATGTGTTCATGATGTTCCATGATGTTCATGGTGTACATGGTGTTACAAGGTGTTCGGGTGGTCATGGCTGATTCATGCTGTTCCATGCGTTCATGCAGTCATTGTGTTCATGATGATTCATGGTGTTCATGGTGTTCATACTGTTTCAAGATGTTTCCTTAGTGTTCGTGGTGTTCAATGGTGTTTCATGCAGTTCGTGGGTGTTTCCTGGTTTTCATGGTGTTCATGTTTTCATGGTGTTCAGGTGTTCAATGGTGTTCATGGCGTTCAATGTTGTTCATGGTGTTTATGCTCATGGAGTTCACGGTGTTTCTGTTCACGGAGTTCATGGAGTTTCATTGTTGTTTCATGGTATCATGGTGTTCATGGTATTCATGGAATACAATGGAGTTCCTGATGTTCGTGTGTTCCATGATGATCATGTGTTCATGAAGGGTACATGGTGTCATGGTGTTCATGGTTTTAATATGGAGTTCAAGTGTTTCATAGTGTTCATGGTATTTATGCTGTTCATGATTTACCATGAGTTCATTGTTTTCAATGATTGTTCATGGTGTTCATGGTGTTTATGCTGTTCATGATGTTCATGATGTTTCATGTGTTCATGATATTCCCAAAGATGTGCATGATGTTTAATGAAGTTACATGATGTTCATGATGTTCATGACGTTCATGGTGTTCATGGTGTTCATGATGTTCATACTGTTCATGGTGTTCATGATGTTATTGGTTTTCATGGTGTCAATATGTTCACGCTGTTTTATGGTGTTCATGAGTTCATGATGTTTCATGTGTGTTTCATGGTGTTCAAGGTGTTCATGGTGGTCAGATAGTTCATGCTGTACATGCTGATCATGCTGTTCTGCTGTGTTCATGCAGTCATATAGTGATCCAATGGTGTTCATGTGTTTCATGTTGTAACATACTGATTCATGATGTTCATGGGTTCGTGGTGTTCATGTGTTCATGCAGTTCGTGGTGTTTCATGGTGTTCATGGTGGTTCATGAAAGTTCATGGATTTCGTAGTGTTCATTGTGTTCAAGGTGTTCAAGGATTGATGTGTTCATGCAGTTCTCGCTGTTCATAGCAGTTCGTTGGTTTCATAGCTGCTCATGGTGTCATGAAGTTCGTGTGTTCATGGGTTCATGGGGTTCATAGTGTTCATGGTGTTCCTGGTGCTCATGATTCGTGGTGTTCAGTGTTTCAAGGTGTTCATGTGGATCAAGGGTTCACGGAGTTTCAAGGAGTACGTGGTGTTCTTAGTGTTCTGTGGAGTTCGTGGTAATCAAGTGTTCTTGGTTTTTCGTGAGGTACATGTTCATAGTCAGTTTCATGGTATTAATCGGTGTCATGATGCTCTGGAGTACATGGTGTTCCTGGTGTTCATGTGTTTGCATGAAGCTCCTGGAGTTCATGGAGTTCATGGTGTTCAAGGGTGTTCCATGTGCTCAAGGTATTCAATGGAGTTAAGTGGTGTTCTTGGAGATCATGGTGTTCATGGTCGTCATGGTATTCATGAACGTGGTGTTCATGAGTTAAAGTGTTCATGTTGTTCATTGGTGTTTCATGGTGATCAATGGTATATATGTGTTCATGATGTTCATGGTGTTCATGGTGTTCATCCGTATTTATGTGTTCATGATGTTCATGTGTATTCATGTGTTTCAATGTTGTTACGTGATGTTCGTGATGTTCATTGTGTTCATATTTGTTCATGGTAAATCAGGTGTTCATGGTGTTCAAGGAGTTATGGTTGTTCATGGTGTTCATGGTAAATTTAATGTGTATTCATGGAGTACGTGGTGTTTCATGTTGTTCATGGAGTACAAGGTGTTCATGGTGTTCATTGTGATTCAATTGAGATCGTGTTGTCATTTTGTTCAAGAGTTCTGGTGTTCATGGTATTCAAGGAAACGTGGTGTTCGTGGTGTTCACGGAGTTCATTGTGTTCATGGTGTTCGTGGTGTTTCGTGGTGTTCATGGAGTTCATGGTGTTTTCATGGCGTTCAGATGTTCGTGGTGTTTTTCATGGTAATTCACGGAGTTCATGTGTTCATGATGTCATGGTGTCATGGAGTGTTCATTAGGTGTTCATGGTTTGTTCATTGAGATCGTGGTGTTCGTGGGTTCAAGTAGTTCATGGAGCTCAAGGTAATCATGGAGATCGGTGCTGTTCGTGGTGATTCAAGGAGTTCATGGTATTTCAAGCTGTTTCATGATGTTCGTGGTGTTCATTGGTATTCTGGAATTCATGGTGTTTCATGATTTTAAAGTTGTTTTCATGGTGTCATGAAGTTCATGCTTGTTTGAGGTGTTCGTGGTGTTCGTGTGTTCGTAGCGTTCGTGGTGGTTCGTAGGTTGTTCCATGATGTTCATAGGTGTTCATAATGTTCATGGTTTCATGATGTTCATAGAATTCATGGTAGTTCAATGTGTTCATGGAGGTTCAATGTGGAGATCATGGTGCCATGGTGTTCATGTTATTCATGGGAATTCGTGGAGTTCGGATGTTCAAGGAGTACATGTTGTAATGGTGAATTCAATGGTATTCATGGGAGTTTCGTGTGTTTCGTGGTGTTCGTGGTGTTCATGGAGTTTCATGGTGTTCATGGAGTTCATTAGTTATTCATGGAGTTCGTGTGTTCATGGAGATACGTGTTGTTCGTGGTGAATCTTGGATGGTTCGTGTGGTGTTCATGGTGTTCATGATGTCCATGGTGATCATGGTGGTCGTGGGTGGTTCGTAGAGTTCGTGTGTTCATGGTGTTATCTCCGGCGTTCATGGTGTTTTTGATAATAGTTCATGATGTGCGTGGTGTTCATGGAGTTTCATGGAGTTCATGGTGTTCATGGGTTTCGTGTGTGATATGTTCATGGAGTTTTAGTTCTTCCATGGTGTTCATGTTGTTCAATAGTGTTCATGGTGTTTCATGATGTTCATGGTGTTCAGGTGTTCTTGATGTTCATGGTTTCAAGGTTTTCATGGTGTTCGTGGTGTTCAAGGTGATCATGGTGGTCATGTGTTCATTGGGGTTCATGGTGTTCATGGTGTTCGGGTTTTCATGGTGTTCATGGTGTTTCATGCTGTTTCATGGTGTCCATGTGTCATGGTGTTTCATGTGCTGTTCATGGTGTTTCATGGGTTCGTGGTGTTTCGTGGTGTTGATGATGTTCATGATGTTCATGGTGTTTTATGGTGTTCATGGTGTTCAGACTGTTCCATGATTGTTCATGGTGTTCATGGTGTTCATGTTGTTCATGGATGTTCATGTTGTTCAAGTGTTCATGGTGTTCATGTGTTTTCATGGTGTTGATGAGGCACATGATTTTTCACGTTGTTCATGGTGTTCATTATGTTCATGGTGTTCATGGTGTTCATGAGTTTCGTGGTTTTTCGTGGTGGTTCGTGCTGTACATAGGTGTTCACGGTGTTCATGGTGTTTGATGATTCATGATTGTTTGACAAGTTGTCATAGGTGTACATGATGTTCATGGTTGTTCATGGTGTGTTTTCGTGGGGTTCGTGATGTTGATGAAGTTTTCATTGGTGAACAATGATGTCATGGTGTTCATGGTGTTCATGGTGTTCATTGTTTTTCGATGTTGACATGTTGTTCATGGGTGTTCATGTGTTCAGGTGATCATGAGTTCATTGTGTTCATGGTGTTCCATGTTGTCATGGTGTTCATGGTGATTCATGTGTTGTTTTGATGATGTTTCCATGATGTTCATGTTTTGTTATGGTGTTCATGGTGTTCATGTTGTTTTTATTGGTGATCATGGTGTTCATGTGGTTTTCATTGGTGTTTCATTATGTTCATAGTTGTTCATGGGTTCTCATGTTGTTCATGGTGTTCCATGATCTAATGTTGTTCCATGGTGTTTCATGGTGTTCTTGTTGTTCATGGTGTTTCATGGTGTTGATGTTGATGATGTTCCTGGAGTTCATGATTTCAGGTGGTTGCCTGATGTTCATGATCGTGGGTGTACATGGTGTTCATGATGTTTCATTGATGTTCATGACGGGAAAAAGGCCGTAGTGGGACCCAGGTTGTGTGCTTGGGAAAGGGCCAAACAGGCTGCTTTTTTCGGTTTACCTGGTAAAAGTTTAAGATTTTTTCTTGCCTTTTTCTGATTTCGTAAGTGCTACACCTTTTTTGAAGGAAAGCTGGTTTTTGAAGTAGCACTTTCCGATACTCAGGTGACCTTCTCTCCCCAATTTTCCCCAACCTGAATTCAAAAACAAAAGCTGGTTCCTTCGATGTCACAGCCCTCTTACCAAAACTTTTCCTCTGACGCTGCAATAAACTTTCTGAGACAGAGGTTTCACTGAAAACCACACCCCCTTACCTTTTCTAGATTTCATAAATCTAGGGAACTTTGGGTTTTAATTTTTCAATTTCTTCAAGTATCAGGAAAACGTTACAAACAATGTTTTTGGGATGGCTCTTATTAAGGAGCAGTTTGCATCCTTACACTTTTTTGCATAGACGCTTGTTTGCAAAGTTCAAGAATTGCAAGATATTGCAAAATTGTTTTTATCATAAAACCCTTCCTTACCCTACAAATTGGGAAAGTTTTAAAATGTTCTAGCAATATCAAAGAAAGAAAAAAGTTAAATTATAAAATTTTCAAATTTTTTTTTGCGAAAATTCCAATATTTGCATTATAAAAAAAATTAAAATTTTTGGGTTTGTTTTTTTTTTTTGGGGGGGGAGTTTTTTTTGGGGAAATAAAGTCATCAAAAAAAAGGTAAAACATTTGCAGAACACCTCTAAAATTTAATAAACCCATATTCTCAATATTGTTGGAAAAAGATGACACCCAATTATTACTCTTTTAAAAAAAATTAAAACAAATGTCAATAATTATCCTGAGTTTTCAAATTTTTGTTCTAAAAACCATGGAGAGGGGAAACCAAATTTGGTGTTTGAAAACCCCCTATCATTTTTTGATAACCCAAGTAGCGTGTTGAAAACCCCTATCTTGTTGAAAACCCCAGAGTGTTTTTTGCAAACCCCATTTTGTTTGAAACCCAATGGGGATTGTTGCAAACCCCACATTTGTTGAAACCCGGTAGCGTTTTGAAAAAACCCTATCTTTGTTAAACCCAGAGTGGCTTTTGAAACCCCCCATCATTTTTGAACCCGGTGGGGTTAAAACCCCAAAATTTTTGATAACCCGGTAATTTTTCAAACCCCTTTCTTTTATAACCCGGTGGATGTTGCAAACCCCTACCCATTTTTGAAACCCGATGACGTTTGCAACCCCAACAAGTTTTAAAAACCCGGGGTGTTGCCCCCATCATGGAAACCCCCAATTCGGGCCCCAAAATTTGTTGAAAACCCCGTGAGGTTTGCAAACCCCTTTTTGTGATAAAGGGGGGAAAAGGGGTGGCCCCCTATCATTGGAAACCCAGGGGACGTGTTAAACCCCTATCATTGTTGATAACCCAAAGAGTTTGCCCCCTATCTTGTTATCCCCCCGGGGAGTTGGGTGTTCAAACCCCTAATTTTGTAACCCAGATAAATTTTTTCAAACCCCTATCAATTTTATACCCAAATACTGTTAAAAAACCAAATAAAAGGGAAAACCCCGAGTAGATGTTTGCAAACCCCTAATGTTGAAACCCAAAGAGGGTTTAAACCCCCATCATTTTGTAAACCCAATAATTTTAAAACCCCTTATTTTATAACCCAAAACTTTCCCCCTTTTTGTTAAAAACCCTGAAAAATTTTAAAAACCCCTTCATTTTTAACCCAAACCAAATCCCTATCATTGGAAACCCAAACTTCAAACCCCACTTTTTATAACCCAAAGGGGGTTTTGAAACCCCTATCTTTGAAAATGGCGGCAAAATATCTTGTTATCCCGAAAGCGGGCAAACCCCTATAAAAGTTGATAACCCAGAGTGACGGTTGCAAACCCCAAAACATTTGTTGAAAACCCAGAGGAGAGTTTTTGCAAACCCCTATTTTTGTTGAAACCCAGAGTGAGCGTGTTGCAAACCCCTACCCTTTGTTGATAACCCAGAGTTAGCGTGTTGAAAACCCCCATCTTTGTTGAAAACCCCAAGTAGGGGTTTTGCAAACCCCTATCAATTTGATAACCCAGAGGGGCGTGTTGAAAAACCCCTACATTGTTGAAAACCCAAGTGAGAGTGTTGCAACCCCTACCTTGTTGAAACCCCCAAGTAGCGTGTTTAAACCCCCTACAGTTGATAACCCAGAGGAAGTTTGAAAACCCCTATCTTGTTGATAACCCAGAGTACGTGTTGAAACCCCTATCATTTTTGAAACCCAAGTGAGAGTGTTTCAAACCCCTATCATTTGAAACCCAGGGGTGAAGTGTTGAAAACCCCTATAAGTTGATAACCCAAAATGAGCGGTTGAAAACCCCTATCATTGTTGATAACCCAGAGTGAAGTGTTTAAAACCCCCTAAAAATTTTTGATAACCCAGATGAGAGTGTTGCAAACCCCTATCTTTGTTGATAACCCAGAGTGAGCGTGTTAAAACCCCCTACATTGTTGATAACCCAAAGGGGGAGCGTGTTGAAAACCCCCTACATTGTTGATAACCCAATGGTTGAAAACCCCCTATCATTTTTGATAACCCAGAGTGAGCGTGTTGCCAACCCCTTTCATTTTGATAACCCAATAGCGTGTTGAAACCCCTATCATTGGTGAAACCCAGAGTGACGGTTGCAAACCCCTATTTTTTGAAAACCCAGAGTGGCGGTTTGCAAAACCCCCATTGTTGATAACCCAGATGAGCGGTTAAAAACCCCCAAATATTTTATAACCCAAGTACGTTTGCAAACCCTATCATTGTTTGATAACCAGAGTGAGCGGTTGCAAACCCCTATCTTGTTAAAAACCCCAAGTGAGTGTGTTGCAAACCCCTTTCATTGTTGTAACCCAGAGTGAGCAGGCAACCCCATATTGTTGAAACCCAGAGTGAGGTGTTGCAAACCCCTTCATTTTTGGATAACCCAGGTGAAGTGTTTTCAAACCCCTATCATTGTTGTAACCCAAGGGGGCGGTTGCAAACTCCTATCATTTTTTGATAACCCAGAGTGTGTTCAACCCCATCATTGTTGATAACCCAGAGGAAGTGTTGAAAAACCCCTTCATTTTTTTGAAAACCCCAGAAGCGTTTGAAAACCCCCTACATTTTTGATAACCCAGAGTGAGCTGTTGAAAAACCCCTACATTGTTGAAACCCAGAGTGTGTTGCAAACCCCTATAAATTGTTTTAAACCCAAGTGGCGGTTGAAAACCCCTTTTCATTTTTGATAACCCAATGAGCGTTTGAAAACCCCCTATCATTGGTGATAACCCAGAGTAGCGTGGTTGCAAACCCCTATCATTGTTGATAACCCAGAGTGAATGTTGCAAACCCCTATCATTGTTGATAACCCAGAGTGAGCGTGTTGAAAACCCCCCTACTTTTTTGATAACCCAGAGTGAGCGTGTTGCAAACCCCTACATTGTTGAAACCCAGAGTGAGTGTGTTGCAAACCCCTTTCATTTTTTAAAACCCAGAGTGAGCGTGTTGCAAACCCCTATCATTGTTATAACCCAGAGTGAGAGGTTCAAACCCCTATCTTTTGATAACCCAGAGGAGCGGTTGCAAACCCCTTCTTTGTTGATAACCCAGAGTAGCTGTTGCAAACCCCTATCTTTTTGATAACCAAGATGAGGTGTTGCAAACCCCTACATTTTTATAACCCGAGTGAGCGTGTTGCAAACCCCTTTCATTTTTTTGAAACCCAGAGTGAGCTTTTGCAAACCCCTTCTTTGGGTGAAAACCCAGAGGACGTTTGCAACCCCACTTGTTGAAAACCCAAGTGACGTGTTGCAAACCCTTATCTTTGGTTATAACCCAAGGCAACTGAGCACAAAAACCTGTCTCTTTCACTTGGGTCGCAAAAAACCCCAATTGAGTGTTTAGAATAAATAATCATAAAATAGTAATTTTTGGAGTAAAAAAAAAAAATAAAAACACAATTTGCCAAAATTCCCTTTTGGCAGAAAAAACAAAAAAATTACATTTTTTAAAAAAACATACTTAGAAAAAATGATAGAAAAACGAGCATCAAATGTTGCCAAATTTTTGCACAATTTTTGGCAAGAAAACCCTAAAATTTCAAAAAATTTTCAACTTCAATTTTATGACTCTAAATAACTTCACTCCGCCCCTAAAAGTTTCCCCCCCCACAATCATTGTGTGATAAAGAACAGGGGGAAGCCCACTGTAAGTACTTCACAGTGTTCTGGAGAAACGCTTCCCAAAGGGTTCCTATGACCAAAAGGGAAAGATATACCAGTAGTCAATGCTGAGGATAACCTTAGGAAAACACAAAACAAGAAAGAAAAGGCATCGAAAACCCCTTTTGTATAGCAAATTGGGAAAAAAAAATGTTTGGCCAGCAATCTGTACATGGGCCCAAACCCTTGCAGGTAAGGTTACTGGTCCCAGCAGTTCTGAAAAAAAACTCAGATCTTTAATTTTTTGGTACACCCCTTTCAAGCAAAAACGTAATTTACCACATTATCGCTTAAAAATCTTTAAGCAACTCATGCTCAAAAAAAAAACCTGTCTTCTATATGTATAAAATCCCCAAAACAACTGACGCCTTGGGGAAAATGTTCCAGAAGTCTAAACAAAAATTTTCTAAAAGATATACTTAAAAAAACATTTATCCCTTATGTCGGGGCTCATGGAACACAAAGGCTCATCCAAAAAATTTCTGCAGTCCTATCCCACAAATTTTCGAACATTCCGAAAATATGTAATCTTGGTTTTCGCAAAGTTGATTTGGCACAGCTAAAACAATTAAACTTTTTCTCCCTTTAACTAACCCAACGAAGCAAGCCTACTACAACAAAGTAAATTTCCACGGAATTTGGGTTTGTAAAAAATCTTCATGTTGGCCTCACCCATTTCCCATGTGAAGACACCGAGGGGCGTTCAAAAAAGTACTGACCCTTAATGCGATGGAGACACAGTGTCAAAGCTGACCACTGCCCTTATGGAACATGTGGACTTGCTTAGTAAAAGGGGGAATTTGGTGTTCAAATTTGCCTCCCAAGTTATTACTACGACATTTTGCTGACAAGGCCAAAACATGGAAATCTCGCCATTGTTTCCAGAAGGACATTTCCTATAAATTACCCCTTTTTGCATGAAAATTTCACCACTTCCAAAAACGATCATCTTTTTTTAAAGGGCAAATAGGGACTAGGGGTTTCCGGGCAATTTAGTTTTTTTTCTGACACCCGGGGCGAGGACTTTCATAGGTTTGGAAAAAAGTAATTAAAAAGCGAACCCAGTAAAGTCCTTTTTTGGGCCCAAACTTTAGCCCCCTTTTTTTTTGGGCTGAAGTCGGGGGAAAAATATATAAACAGTTTAAAATTTTTTTTTTATCCAAAAATTTTCCGCACCCAGGAAGAAAATTTTCCCCCAAAGATTTCTAGGGATGACGACGGGGGTTATAGAAAATTCCCCCCACAATTTTGCTGACATTGTGGGCCCCTTTTAACCCCCTTCGCCAGCAACAAACAAAATTTAAAGGTCTGCACATGACAAGAAAAAATTCAAAATAAAAAAATATTGTTGTTAAAATTCCTGTACGTCAACACCACTTATTTTAAAGGGCCCTTTTTCTTTCAGGTGGATGTCTGTGACAGAGTTAAAAGCAGCTTTTTCTTCAGGCATCGAGGAGGGAATCTTCTGTCTGCAAGATTCTCACTATATGCTTTAATTTCTTTTTTTTTTTTGACCTAATTAACCCAAATGTTTATTGTTGCTCCCTTGGCAGACTTGTTTATTGTTGCCCTTATGGCAGGATTGTTTATTGTTGTCCCTAGGCAGGTACTTTTTTTGTTGCTCCCCATGGCAGGTACTTGTTTATTGTTGCTCCCTAAAAGGCAGGTACTTGTTTATTTTTGCTCCTAGGCAGGACTTTTTTTTTCCCCTATGGCGGTACTGTTTTTTTGTTGCTCCCTATGGCGGTACTTTTTTTATTTTGCTCCCTTAGGGAGTACTTTTTACGTTGCTCCCTATGGCGGTACTTTTTATTGTTGCTCCCCATGGCAGGTACTTGTTTATTGTTGTCCCCTTTTGGCAGTACTTGTTTTACTGTTTCCCCTATGGGAGTTAAATTGTTTAAAGTTTCTCCCAGGGCGGGGATTTTTTTATTGTTGCTCCCAGGGAGTATTGTTTATTGTTGCCCTTATGGCAGGTACTTGTTAATTGTTTCCCCTTGGCAGGGACTTTTTTTTTGCTCCCTATGGAGGACTTTTTATTTTGCTCCTATGGGGAGGTACTTTTTTTTTTGTTGCTCCCCATGCAGGGACTTTTTTTTTGTTTTCTCCCTATGGCGGTACTTGTTTATTGTTGCTCCTTACAGGTATTTTTTTTGCCCTATGCAGGACTGTTTATTGTTTTTCCTTTGGGAGGTAAATTTTTTACTGTTGCCCTTTTGGGATACTTGTTTAATTTTTGCCCCTATGGCAGGTCTTGTTTATTGTTGCTCCCTATGGCAGGACTTTTTTATTTTTTTCCCCTATGGCATTTTCTTTTTACTGTTGCCCCCTAGGCAGGTACTGTTTATTTTTCTCCCATGGCAGGGACTTTTTATTTTTCCCTATGGGGAGGTACTTTTTTTTGTTGCTCCCTATGGGAGGTACTTGTTTTAAATTTTTTCCCCTATGGCAGGTACTTGTTTATTGTTGCTCCTATGGCAGGTACTTTTTAAAATTTTTGCCCCTATGGGGGTATTGTTTATTGTTGCTCCCCCATGGCGGTACTTTTTACGTTGCTCCCTATGGCAGGACTTGTTTATTGTTGCCCCTATGGCAGGTACTTGTTTAATTTTTGCCCCCAGGGAGGTATTGTTTTTTGTTGCTCCCTATGGCGGGACTTTTTTTTTGTTGCTCCTTATGGGATCTTGTTAATTTTTTGCTCCCTATGGCAGGACTTGTTATAAATTTCTCCCTAGGCAGGTTTCTTGTTTATTTTGCTCCTTATGGGAGGGACTTGTTTATTAGCTCCTTATGGCAGGACTTGTTATTATTGCTCCCTAGGGAGTTTCTGTTTTTGTTGCTCCTTTGGGAGGACTTGTTTTTGTTTTCTCCCTAAGGCAGGTACTTGTTTATTGTTGCTCCTTATGCAGGTACTTGTTTTATTATTGCTCCTTATTGGGAGGGGACTTGTTTATTTTTTTCTCCCCCATGGGGTACTTTTTATTAAATTTCCCTTTTGGGAGGGACTTGTTTATTGTTGCTCCCTATGGCAGGTACTTGTTTATTGTTGCTCCCCCTGGGAGGTACTTTTTTATTTTTGCTCCCAAAGGCAGGTACTTGTTTTTTGTTGCCTCTAGGGAGGTACTTGTTTATTGTTGCTCCTTATGGCGGTACTTGTTTATTATTGCCCTTGTGGGAGGTACTTGTTTTATTGTTTCTCCTTGGGAGGACTTTTTTATTATTGCCTTGTGGGAGGTACTTGTTTATTTTGCTCCTTTGGGGTACAGTTTTTTTTGTTGCCCCATGGCAGGTATTGCCATTAAAAAGTACTAAAAACTTAAATTTTAATTTGGGCCGGTGACTGCGGGCGGGGAAATAAGAGCACCACCCTAACATTACCAAGGTTTTCTTTAATTTACGTCCCGGGTCAGGGGTGCTAACCCCTTGATGAATGTTTTTTCTTCCCCGCTGTTATGGTGCTCTGGGGGGAGGGGGGAGGATCCTTGGTGGGTTGGGGGAGGGATCCTTGGTTGGGGTTTGGGGGGGGTGCTCTGGTGGGTTTGGGGGGGGATCTCTTGGTGGGGTTGGGAAGGGGGTCTTTGGGGGTTTTGGGGGGGGGGGTGCCTTGGGGCGGGGGAAGTTTCCCTAGGGGGCGGGGCGGGGTTTTTGGGGTAGGGGGAGGTGTCCCCCGGGGGTCGGGGGAGGAATGCTCTTGGGTGGGCGTGGGGGGGGGGGGGATGACACGCACAAGGGATGTTACAACTTTTTAAAATTCACACCGACACTGGCATGCACCAAACCACCAACGAATCTGGACAGGTTTTAAGGGCACAAAAGCTCTAGCAAACTGTCCAGTTGACTCAAAGGTTTTTTTGAAGTTTGACAGTTTGTGGAGCTGACAGTTTGTGAGAGCTTTACAGTTTTGGGGAAGCTTGACAGTTGGTGAGAGCTTTACATTGTGTTGAGAGCTTGACATTTTTACAAATTGACCTTAAAAACCCCCCACCCCCCCCGGCTAGTCAATGTACTCCGAGACAATACACAATGCACAGTTGTGATTTTTTTTTGTTTGGGCGTGTCCCCCCTAACAGTAGACTTCAGTCAAACCCAAGTCGCGAGTGTTTGAAGAAATGAAAATTAATTAATCCATCAAACCCTTGGAGATATAGGGGGCACTTGCCAACTAGTTACAAAAGATATTATAACTCTTTCGCTATTTATTTCCTTTTAGGAAAGTACTAAAAAAAAAATTAAAAGGTGGGGCACTGCATCAGACCTACTGGCCCATGTTAGGCACGTCTAACTCACACCCACTCATAATATAAGAAAGGAGGAGCTCTGAAGCAGGTCTACTGAAACATGATTGGTAGGTCAACTCACACCCAGTCGTAAGAACATAAGTTATGTGTCTCCTTTAAGTGACGTGTCTGACCTCAGTAGGTCAAGGCATTGGCTTAAACCGGTGGGAGAATAGGACCTGCCTCGCATAGGCCATTAGGCCTGTTGCAGTGTTCCTTCTCCTTATGTTCTTATGTTCAGTCCCTCAGCCTGGAGAAGAGTTCATATCTATGGTCTGAAAGATATGAATATTGTTCCAGACCATGAACCTGACGTCCTCATGTTTCCAAGGTTGATGGACTCATTACGTCATCTTAATCATCAACTTGTCAGTATTTTATAACATTGTCAACTTACTGGTCTCTCCTGAGGTATAAAACAGTCACTATGGAGTGGCTCTTTCCTCTCTGAAGAACATTAGGAAAATCAAACACTGCAGCAGGCCTACTGGCCCATACTAGGCAAGTCCTCCTCAGATCTAAAACCCACTAACAAAGAATTTTTTGCCCAACTGTTTGTCAATGCTCATTATTACTATTCTGATGATTATATAACTCTGTATATGGAAATATAAACACATATGCAGTATAATGTGATCCTTTATTGACAACGTTTCGCCCACACAGTGGGCTTTTTCAAGTCTGTGACTTAAAAAAAGTCCATTGTGTGGGCGAAACGTTGTCAATAAAGGATCACATTATACTGCATATGTATTTATTTTTTCCATTGTGCGGTATTTTATACCATTTTATTTCCAACTCTGCACATACTGTCAACATCCTGGTGGAAGGAATGTCTGGGTAAATAAAATATTCTCGTGTTTTTCTTTGTCTGTAAAATGTACATAAGTTCCCTGTCTTCTAAAAATGCTCATTTTTCCAATATAACCACCTTGTTCATAATTATTATTTGCATTTTGCGTTGCCTGCTATCGTAAGGTGAAGTTGTGAGTGAAGTTCACACCTCTGCAACATCAACTCTCACTTAATAACTGATTTAAAATATTTTTTTGTTTTATTAATTTATTTACGGTATTTAAATAAAATGTGACTTATTTTCGAATGACTTTTTTTTTCTGGCGACTTTTTTTTCTGGTGACTTTTTTTTCGGGTGATTTTTTTCCACTAAGTTTTTTTTGCATTGGTTTTTTTTTCCAGTGAAGTGTTTTCTGTGAGGTTTTTCCCCAGCACCCAGACACACCTACTTATGTATTTATTTTTTTTATTATCACACTGGCCGATTCCCACCAAGGCAGGGTGGCCCGAAAAAGAAAAACTTTCACCATCATTCACTCCATCACTGTCTTGCCAGAAGGGTGCTTTACACTACAGTTTTTTAAACTGCAACATTAACACCCCTCCTTCAGAGGGGTGTTTTTTTATCTAGCCTGGTGGCCTGGTGGCTAAAGCTCCCGCTTCACACACGGAGGGCCCGGGTTCGATTTCCCGGCGGGTGGAAAAAATTCCGACACGTTTCCTTACACCTGTTGTCCTGTTCACCTAGCAAGCAAATAGGTACCTGGGTGTTAGTCGACTGGTGTGGGTCGCATCCTGGGGGACAAGATTAAGGACCCCAATAGAAATAAGTTAGACAGTCCTCGATGACGCACTGACTTTCTTGGGTTATCCTGGGTGGCTAACCCTCCGGGGTTAAAAATCCGAACGAAATCTTATCTTAATCTTAGCTTCAGTGACGCTACTTGGGCGTTCCAGTCATCTAAACCACTCACCACACCAGTGCTTCTCTATATCCATAAATCTAAATTTTTCTGACTTGAAACCAGTGTTGCTAGTCCTGTCTTTGTTAGATATTTTTAGTACGTTATTTACATCGGTGTCCTGGAGTCTGATTGCTTGCTCACACACTGAGGCTCATGGTTCGATCCCCGGTACGGGTGGAAACATTGAGACGTGTTTCCTTAAGACACCTGCTGTCCTCCTCCACCTATCAGTAAAACAGGTACCTGGGTGTTAGTCGACTGGTGTGGGTCGCATCCTGGGGACAAAACTGACCTAAGAATTCTTCAACACTTGTTCAACCTTTGGACGAAGACCTACTTCGACTAGTGGATGGTACCACTATGACGCCGCCTCCTCCTGCTACGCCTCACCTCACTACAGTATATAAGCCACGTCTACGGCCCTATGCTGTACATTCTACAAGATTGATGGACTGAACACATCGACTCCAGGCTGAGGGACTGATTACCCAAAACTCCTCCTCTCCTTACACCTTCTGCATTGTATTGGACTGATGAAACCACTGTGTGGCGAAACGTTTCCTGAATAAAGATTCCATATGTTGCATAAGTGTCTCAATCTTCAACTTGTCGGTTTTTCACACCATTCATCACGAAAAGGGTCTTAAGGTGAATAAAAACCGGGAAATTCCTGAGGTGCACA
>NW_026465128.1:0-14733 GCF_026875155.1 Cherax quadricarinatus
AAATTTTAAAAATTTTACTAAAAGATTTCCCCCCCAAAAAATGGGGGGGGACTTTGTTGTTTACTTTTTTAAAGGGAAGAAGACCACAAAAAAAAAGGGTGGACATTCAATCCACTGTTAAGGGTGATGGACTGTCATGATCAGTCATCAGCATCACTCTGTTCCTGCACTTTCATGTATTCGATGATGAAGCCTAGTGTAGAGCGAAATTTGGAAGCATAAATTCTAACATTTAATGAGTACTAAGCATGCGACTAGTAATTGATGCTCCTGCTGTCATACCTAAGCATCTTTAGAAGAACACTTCTGCAAGCTTTTGCAGTGAAAGTTGGAACGAGGACATACTCTCATGTTATACATATCTCTACTAGCTACTCTAACAGAGTCAACTCCTCCGACATATTCATTTGAAGTTCGACTTCGTATAGACTTCAGATGTTCCGAATATTTGGATGAGATTTTGAGGATCAAGTAAAGTTAAACTGTAAGGTGTGCATGAGAAAGGTGATTACATTCTTAAAATTTACGTCTGCACACTTTTCACTATCATGAACCTAGGTAGCGGAAATATCGATTTCGGAGTAAAGTTGTCTAACCATTTCTGACAAAAGTTCTTACAGACAACCTGTTAGGATGATACGCATCTGATAATGTGAACTCAACACGTGGGCCTGTAGAAAGACAGGACATACAATAGATAGGTTGGTCAGGAGGGAATACTCTCGGGCCTTCACTAACTGAATTTACAGTGACTACTACTATATGCATCTCATCCAAAACAGCCGCACTTCCGCTGATCTTGAGTAGTTCCTAGAATGATTCTCCAGGTTCGAACACAACCTCATCTACGAGCAGGTGATGACTTGGATACATCAGTTATCACATCTCATACTCTGGCTAGTCGCAATCACCTCCATAACTATTTGGCTCATAAAACTTCAATCATTGTCAACAATCATTCAGGTACTTCCTATTTTCTAATATATAGAGACACAAAATTAGTGATGTTGAGTTATATGGCACAAACAGGCAATTTAGGGGTCTTGGATTTTTCAAGAGGACTGAACTCTGAGCACACAATATCAATGGTTCAGCTGGTTACTTTTATGGATGCAGGTCAGAAATCTTCTAAGGTGACGCATATCCACTTAAAAATGTTTACCGATTGTTCCATTTAAAGCTCCAGGGATAGTATTCAATTTCTCAGCAAAATAAAAACTTACTAAATAACAAACAGACATAATCAATATCAATATCATCAGTATTATCCTTATCCATGAGTCTCCTAAGTGCACTTCCATTAGTGAGACCTCTTGGGAGTCTTTGTACACAGAGGTCACTGCGCTCTTTGTCTGTGAATGTATGGAAGGTGACACTATCCCTCGCACTCAACTCTCCGCTTTTATTACACTCATCACTATCATCACATGTATCACTCCCTCATCATTATGACCAGTGATACATACACCATTATCAACAACCGGGTCATCTCCACACTCAGTATCTATCAATACATTACACTCATCAGGTTGACTATCATGATGGCCTTCACTGCCTTTATCATCTTCACTGTGATTGTAAACACCACTATCAGATTCATCGTTTTTGTGATTATTAACACCACTGCAATCATCAGTTTGTTCATCATCACCACACTCATTTTCATAATGGCTGACTATCTGTGGGTTGATGTACTCATTTGCAACCTCTGTAAGTTTTTCCTCGTGGTGCTCAAGTTGTTGTTTCAAACACCATTGTTGCTTCTCCAGTACTGTTATGCGCAGCTGCATGTTGTGTACCACCCCAGCAAGACTAGCGTCATCTGGAAGTATGAAGTCCCGATCAGCTGAGTCAGGTGGCTGACTGACAGCTGACTCAGCCAGACAGATGGTGTCAACACCAGCAGCATTACTAGTGTTGATAGCAGACGTGATCGTGCTCTGTTGATGTACTCCCAGAGTGACTCGCTCAACCATATTGTCTGAGTTCAGGCATGGGTCAGTATTCAGACATGAAGTATCTGGTAGGCCTATTGCCTCATCATGGGGGGTGATGGGTGAGGCGGGAGCTCTGCGGCTGGCGATGTGGGCAGCTTTCGCTCTGCAGTCAGCATGAGCAGCTGTGACTCCTGGAGTCTTACAATTGATACATTCTAATGCAACGGTCTGGTGTTTCTTGATCATATCATAGCACTGGTGAGAAGGATGGGCCTTGGCACACACTGCACACCAGTGTGACTTAGATGAGCATTTCCAAGCAATGTGACCCCAGCGCTGACACTTGTAGCATCTACGGTGAGGTGCTTTGTACAAAGCTATTTTGTAACTCCTGTTAAGCGCTGCACGAGAGTAGATATATGATGGTGGAGTCCCTTGACCAATCCACTCAGCCAATATCAGATCATTTGGAAGTCGACGAGGGTTTGCAACTTGATCTGACAACAGGAATTTAGGATCCATGTACTTATTGACATTGTGGATAACAATAAGTACTTTAGGTGATCTTGGTGGGGCAGCTTGGAGTTGGATGTTAGCATATTTATGAGTAAGAAGTTAGTTTCAAAAACGAAATTTACCCCTCTCTTTAGAAAGCGAATCCGAAGGTTTTTGGGGGTTGTCTAATGAAGCTTCGAAAAACCCATCTAAATTTTACCCAAACTCAGTGTTAGCGGGAAAAAAAGCCTAACCTTCGGCATGGTTGTTGTTGCTCTCGTTGTTTTTTGCACAAGCCCCCTTTGAAATCCTCTTTTTTTTTTTCAAACTCCCTTACTTCTAAAACGTACAATTCCTTCACCATCATTTACTTCGTTCACTCCAAGTCATTTAGTTCAGCTGCTTGGGTGGAAGATTATCTTTACTTTGGGGTCAGGAAACCGCCTTTATTCCTAAGAAAAAGGGAAAAGGGAAAGGGGTATCACCTCGTGACCAGGCAATAGGGTGTAGGGCCTGCGGGCGCAGTGCATTTTCAAGGTCATTCACTGGGCCCACAGTCGTCTGGAGTTACCAACACTGGTACACTTGTTTTAAATTTCTCCAAACCCCCAGCACTTTAAAACATTACCCGTGTCTTGGAAAGACAAACAATTTTCACTACTAAGAATAGTTCTCACAAAACCGAAGGACGGGCCGAACACTGTAGAACGTTCACAAAGGGATTTTTGGGGAAACTTTGCCTTTTCCCCACTGGCTGGCTTTTGGGCGCGTTGGGCCGGATCACTAAACTCGCCCTTATCCCAATTTGATAATGCGACGAGTTTAAAGGGGTACCGGTGAATAGGAAAGCAAGAAGGGAATTTCACCTCCTAGACACACCCATATGGTGAAAGGGCCCTGCGGCAAGTCCTTTCAAGTCACCCACGCCAACATTCCCCCCTATTTTAACCTACTATTTTAATATGGAGCACAAAATGTTCTAAGCAAAATTTCCATTAAATAGTTACAACAAATCGCGCACTTAAACTTTCACAAACTTCAAAATTTTTGTAACCTTGGCTGCCCCCTTTAAAAAAGTCAAAAACTCGCCCTTAAATTGTTCACTAAGCCCCTAAGGGAAATGGAGCCACACCACTAGAGCAAACGTAGAATGCTGGCCTTAGGACAGTGAACGCAGGCACCTTTACTTTTTGGCCTACGGAATGTTTTTCCCAAGCCGCTTGAAATCTTGCTAACCCTGAAAACCCCCCTTGGATATTGCTTTAAGCAGGCAGGTAGGCACACAGGAGACAATTGAAAGTGAGGGGAAATGCGGCACAGGAACTGACACGGCACTCAGCTTTTATGGGGTCTGGCAAAAACCGCCTCTAGACCATAAGTAAATAGAGGCGAATGGCTGATTTTCCAAAATCGAGAAAAAGGGGAGACAGGGGGGGTGGAGTAAAGGGTGGCCTCCTACAACCACTTCAAATCAACATGTTGTTTTTCCAAGGTATATCACTAGTCACATTTTCACAAAATGAGAGTTCAAGCAGAAATTTCCCCCCGCTGCGCTCCAACGATATTTTTGATGGTTTTGGCAAACTGGCTCTTACCTGTTTTTTTTGTACCTCTTTTGTGAACAAATTGAAAAAAATAAATAAAAATAAAAATAAATGGCTTTTCAGTCGGGTGAGTTTGAACGGGTTCTGATATAAAGGGCCCTGGAAACCCACTCAACACACACGTCCCCCCCCCCAAAACCCACTCAGACCTTATTTGACATCCCAGAAAGCCTCTTTTTTTATGTAGAGTTGAATTTTCCGGTAAGGCTAAAAACATTAGGGACTTGTTTTCCATAAACACCTGCTGTCCCTGTTTTTTTTCATGGAACTTTGGGCTTCCATCAGGAAGCGGTTGCCTGACTTACATCATTTTAGGGGAAACCAAGAATATTGATTTTCATCTGTTTGCGGAATGTAGATTGAAAGAGGAGCACCTCCCCAAAATTTGCCTGGAATCAGCTTATAACCAAGGTCAACCAACTGTTGTGTGAGAATGTCAGAAAGAGCTTCCCACTTTCACCCTTTTTCCTTGCAGAGTCGATTTTAAAAATGCAAAATCAGGGTCAAAGTACTTTGCGGGCCCGTTTTTTCCATAAACTTTTTAATCTCTAGGGCCCCACGAACCAGCTTCGACCGGATGCTTTACCAGATCGCATCAATATAAACCCTACCATCATTTTTGGAGTTTTTAATGCCAGACATAAAAATATTGGGGGGTCATAACAAACCCCAAGGGAACTAAACTAGTGAGATTGCAAATGAAGCATAAATAATGTTCGAATTGGGGGCACTATTTGGGGCCTACTCCCCAAAATATGGGGGCAAAACTAGATCTGTGTTTTTGATTTAATACATCATATACGATGCTTTAAACCTGGGTCAAGTTGATGATTTTTCAAACTGATCACTTCCCAAACAAACAACTGTCAATCTTGATCACATCTCCCAGAAATCAAGGAGCAAAATTACAGAAGAAGGAAATTTATTCTCAAACCAGAAAAACAGAGAAAATTTTTAAATTAACCACTTGGATCAATGGTATAAAAAATTACGAGCCCATTGGCACAAAAAAATTTTAATGAGATTTAAATTTTCCACATTGAGAGTTTTTCTCACAGATAAAGGGGGGCAGGAATAGGAAACAAAAACAATCCACTATAAATAACAAAAAAAACCAAGGGAAATACTATAATGATCCACAGCGGGCGAAATCTAACACGGCAGTTTTTTAAGGGGGATTGGTAAAGCATACCGTGAATGTAAAACCCCGCCCTGCTCAGAACGCCCCAAGCTGCACTAAAAAAAAGAAAAGGAAAAAGAAAGGAAAACTTAGGCAACAGAAGGGGAACATTTTTTTAGGGGAAATTTAAATAGGCCCCCCCCTTTTGGGAGTTTGGTTTTGGAAAAGGAAATAAATAAAAAACCAGGAAAGCCCGGAAAAAGTTCCCTTTCCCTTCCTCTTGAAAAAGAAAAATGACCTCACAAATGACTGGTCCAAAACATCCGGGGAAATGAAACCCTTTCCATCTCATATTAAAAAAATTTAGAGAGAAACTTCTGAAGAAATGTTGAAACTGTTTAAATTTTATGGCCAAAATATTGAGAGATGTTTGCCTTTTTACCGAGTATGAATTAGATAATGCTTTAAACCAAAAGGGTCGATCAACTGCTCCTGGAAGGAGGGTATAACCTATGATATTCCAGAACTCAAAGGGCACGGCCTGAAACCCTTTTTTTGGCACTGTATAACTCAGTTACATTGGGGGCTTTTCTTCCTACTTCCTGGACCAATAGTCCATTTGCCAAACCCCAAACCCCAAAACAGCCTGATACATTGGGCCCGATCTCCTTAACTAGTTGTTTTTTAAAAACCTTTTAAAAGAATGATGCTAAGACTTTTCTACAAAAATCAGACACCAATTTCCCCCCCCTCCCTTTCTAGGGGTTCAGGAAAGGTAAAAGTGTGCAGAACTGTTTTTTCCCCCTTTTCTCCCCTGCCCACCCCTTTCCTACAAATTTTAACCACTTTCTTGATCTAAAATCTCTTTTGATATTGCAAACCAAAACCGTTATACTACATGAACTAGCCAAAATGAAAATTGGTGGAAAAGTTTAAACTCTGCGGATAATGGGATACCTGTCAAACAGAGTACCCACTTTTTTTACCGGGGGTTCAGAAGTAAATCTAAAGAAATGTTTTTTAGGTACAACCGCAGGGAGGATTTTCTTGGGCCCTGCTTTTTTTAATATTCTGATAATGCTCCCCCCTAAATCTCAAACCTGCCTAAACCTTAAACATAAAGCTTTTAAGCTATGCTGTGATATCATGATCCATAAAAACGGGGCAAAGAAAAATGAAAAACCATTTTTAATAAAGTTCAACAATTTTAATCGACTGGGGGCCTCAAAATATTTTCCCCTCAAAAACCCTAAGATTTTAAACAAGAAAAACACACCCCCCACCCACCCTTTTTGCGGGTAAAATTTCATTAGTTTACGTTAAAACTTAAGATATTTTGGGGTGTAATGTACCCTTTAACAAATCCACTAAAAAACCAACTAAACAAAAATGTAAAGCTAGGTTTAAATGCCTCAAAGCTGTTGCGGGCTCCCAAATCCCAACTAGGGTGAAAAATGTGAAATTTCGGGAATGATGTCCCATAGCCTATTTTTAGGCCCCTTAATTGTTTAAATGCCTGTTTCCCCTGTTGATATTAGCTAGAGAAATTTCTCTCCGCCCCTGGAGTTAATGAAAAAGGAACCTTCTCGGGATTATTTTTGGGCTGTCCCAGATCTACAAAAGTTCTTAAAAAGAGGAAAAGGAGCTTGGTATTTCTAGTATCATGATATTTTTGGGTTAAAATTTAAACCACTGAAAACCGGTATTAAATGTTGAGAAAACAAACCCGGGAACACTGTCCCCGTAAATCAAACCAAGTTCTAAGAAAATCACACAGATTAAATGGTTTGTGAAAACGTAAATTTGCTTTTAAGTTTTATAACCGCAGAACTGTATCACTGAAAGGCAAAAAAGGCATTTCCCCCCTCCATGGAAGATGTTTTTTCATTTAATATCACAAACCCTACAATCCCTCCCCCAAAAAGCTCATTGAAATAACCCTGTTGTGATAGAAACACAGGCCTTATCTCTAGGGTTTTTTTGGGAAAAATAGAATCTTCATAAATACTTCTGCAAAAACAAAATATAAAAGAAATAGAAAAATCTAATAATGGCTTCTACAGGGGTGGGGATTTTCCTTGCATAAAACAAGAGGAAAGTTTTTAACTACAGGCCCCCATATTTAAACTCACCATGTAATCCCGCATTTGCTGATAAAGGGTAAAAATAGGGGAGAATCACCCCACCATGAATTTGGGGCCCATGACACACACCAAACTGTTTTTGTTGTTAAAAGGGGCCCCCAGAGGTGGGGCAGTAATTTTCCTCTGCTGCCCCCAAAAGACCAGTAAACACTACAATTTTCCCCCTTCTAAAATATCAGAGACAGTAATTCTCCCAAAATGTTAGGGGGGGGACGTACACGTCCCACCTTCGTAGCCCTTGAGCCCCCTTCACCCCGGTTCGAAAATTTTTCCCGCGGGGTTTGATTTTCGCTGGAGCAGAATCCTCTATTTCCATAGGGGTATCTCAAGGGCTTTCCCCGGAGAAAAAGAAACATCTTTTACATCTATTGGGGGGGAAACTTGGAATTTCCCCACTAAAGGGGGTTTTTAACTGGGGCTAAATTCTTTTAGATACTGTAGTCCTTCAAACCCTTTTTGGTTAAACCCAAAGTGGGCCCTAATTGGATTAGCTTCAGGACTCCCACCTTTTTCCCTAAAGGGGGGCCGCGGGGGGGGGCCCCAAAGGTGACTCTTCAAGAACGGGTCCAGATGACATAACCAAGTGGGGCCCGGGGGCTCCCGTTTAAAGGAAAGCGGAAAAATTTAGGAGTCTTTCAAAGAAAGGGGTTTTTCATTAGTAAACTGGGCACAGCAGTGATCTAATAGAGTGAAAAGCATCCCGGTAGGGCATTTTCCCGTGTTGAACAGGGAGGGTTGCGCCCACTTTAAGGGCATTTTAAATGCCTTCCCTAAGTAAACCCTTGAACCCCTCCACTTTTACCCTTTCCTTTAGGGTTTTTAGGGTTGTTGTTCGGGTGCAGGCAAACCTTTGCTAGCCAAAAACCCCCTGAATTCGGGTTTCTCATGAAAAAGGGTCCCCTGCCCGAAAGGATAAAGCGGGATAACCCAAAAAAAGAGAACAACGGGGAAAGACAACTAATAACATTGAAAACAAACCATATTTTTCACCCGGGGAATACCCAAAAGGGGAAACCCTTTAAAAAATTTATCACTATGTTAAGGAAATACCCATTCGATTTGTGCTTGGTAAAGGGCCTTTGAAATCTAAATTCCAAACTTTCGAAAAGGGGGGTGGATTTTTTTGAAAAAAAAATGATCTTCTCGGGTGATGAAAGTTTTGGGTTGCACTCTGCACTACTTTTGCATGCCCTGGGTCACTTGCGCACATCCCTTCCCCTAGTAGGGGATGTTCTTTGATTTGACAAAAAGGAAAAAGGGGGTGTAAAATCCTGGGGGACACAAAGCCTTGGGGGAGAGCCGAGAAATGATTGCAAATCATGAAAATGCTGCTTTCCCCAGTTGGGGCCTAGAGAATGCAACGGTGAATGTTACTTTACCCGGGCGGTAAAAGAATTTTCAAAATCATAAAACGATAGTTCCATCCTCCCCGTAAAAATCTTGTCATTCTTTCCTACTTTTTTGCCTCTTTTCGAAAATATACATCACGGACCGTTGGTCAGTCCTTAGGGAAATGTCTACCAGTTAAATAAGCCTCCAGGGGGAACTGCTTTTTATGAAGGCCTGGGCTTCCCCTTTTCCCACAGCAGCATTAAAAATTTCTCGATCCTTGAAAAGTTTCTCGAAAAAAAGGCTTTCTGGGCTCCTGCCTGAGTAAACTGCAGCAATGGCAATGTTTAGATGGGAGCCTTTCCACTTCGAATTTTTTTGGGACTCATCAAAGGCTTTTTAACTACTGATTTTCAAAAGCCTGTTTGAGAGATGGAAAGCGGGGTTTCTTCCTTTGTCAAAGGGAAAAGTGGTAGCACTCAATTGGGGGGACTTACTTAAAAAGTTGTAGATCCCCTTGTGATAATAAGCAAAAGACCAAGAGTTCTTCGGAGTGAAATTTTTTGTCCCTTTAGGCATTGGAAATTCCCGTAAAGGTCGTAGCCCTTCAGGGTTTTGGGAAAAATTGAACCCCTTCCACTACATAACCAAGTGCTAACCTTTTATTGAAAAAGTGCACTTTTTTCCCCATTGTAACTGATATTTTTCTTTTTGGGGCTTCCCAAAAAATTTTCAAGGGTTTTTCATCATGTTTCCCCCTGGGGCCCTTTCCACAAAAGGGAACATATCAAATACGCGAAAGGTTTTCCCCGAGTTGCTCTTCCGAATATTTTTCCAAATTCGTTGGAAAGCAGGCTACCCCCTTGGGGACCCAAAAGGGACTCCTTTGGAAACTGATACAGGCCATCACTAGGCCCCGAAACGCTGTTATGGTTTTTCTTCATTCCTTATAGGGACTTTATGATAGGCACTCTGCAGATCAATTGGCTAAACACAAAGAACTGAGAAATTTTGTTCATTATCGTCAATTCGAGGTAGAGGGTACCCACAAAAAGGAAATTTGTTATTGCTCGGTAATCGTAGCCATCTCCTTTTTCCTATAACCATCTTTAACAAAAAAAACCCTTCACCCCAAGGGGAATCCCCGGGTTCTATAATACCTCCTTCACAGCCTCAAGTTTCTTTCTCAATGAACATCCGATCCTCAAAGAAAGGGGGCGTGATTTAGCATAAGGAGGCAACCGCGGTAAGTTTTCAACCTTTGGGGGGTCTACCCTTAAAGTGCTAATTTCCACAACAACAAGAGGGCAGTTCACCTCCATATGTTAAGGGACACACCAGCAGCTTCTGAAAGCCCCTGCCCAAAGGGAAAACATCAGAGCACATTTTGGGGCAGAAACAAAATGTACATCTTGATAATTTTTCCATTAACTCTGAGATTTTCCCTTTACAAAACCCTAATCGAATAGAAAAGGATGTTAGCCATGGAAACTACCTGATGGTGATGTAGAGTAAAGGGAAAGCCGTTTAACAAAGAAAGGGTTTGATGAAACTCTCGAGCCCACTATCAATAAGACCACTACTCTGTTCCTTTGATAAATACTTTCAAACTGCCTTTACAGGAATTTGAGTGCCCAGAAGTCACGTTCTAAGTCGCATAAATCACGGAATGTGTGGAGGCACTAGCCTTTTGATGCTTTACACGACATATTTTAGCAAAGTGACCTTTTCTTGTGGCTTTTAGCCATTGCTTCACGAGCGGGACACTTTGGACGTGGTGTCTTAAAAAACCACAAAAAGAAACACCCGTCCTGCTGCTGCTGTCACTGAGGCGGGTTCCCCATAACTTCATTGAAAAGGTCTTGGTCAGAATTGCAGCACTTACCACTCGAGAAGGCGATGGTACTGTATACTTCAGAATTCTTCTGGGCTGAATCTGAGCTCTTGCCGGGCAAAGGCAGGGGCTAAGTCGAGAGTTTTTATTTCCAATAAACGCTGCCTTTTTTATTGGTGATTGCAGCCACTGATAAAAGCATCCCTAGGACTCTTCACAATACTGAGCACTGTCACTGCTTGGAAGTGACAGTCCTTACCAAAAATTTTTCAGTGCTTAAAAGTATTCCCTGGGGACTCTAAATCTCTGGCGGCGAGTTGCAAGGCGATAGCGTGCAAAATTTCATTTGTGGGTTTAATATACGAATTTGGGGGGTTTTTGATAGCATCTTCGTAGGTTTTTACACCAGAAATAGCCTAAAATATCTAGGTGACACAAAATTAAAAGCGACTTTTTTATCTAGATCTTCTTTTGGAAGGGGCCCCCAAGAATTTTCGAAAGTCTTAAACCCTGCTTCCATTCCCGAGCACCTTGATAAAACTGGGGTCACAGTCTAGCCTCTCGGTTTTTAGTAAACGCTCCATGTTGTGAGTAGTCTACGCAGGTCACCACCAGGTACCCCGGGTTCAGTTTAATAAATTGTTTGATAGAAACACAGGGCCTTATCTCTAGGCTTTATTGAACAAAAATCTTCATATACTTCTGCAAAAAACAAAAAAATGACTATACACAATAAGGCTCTACAGGATGGTGATGTCTTGCATATGTCAAGAGGGAAAATTTTAAAATCAGGCCCATATTTAAACTCACCATGTAATCTGATCGCTGATAAATATAAAGTAGAGAAAACCAACCCATGTGTTGGTGCCCTAACACACCAAACTGTTTTTGTTTTAAGGGGCCCCCAAGTGGTCAGTATTATCCTGCTGCCCGCTCCCCCAGGACCAGACACTACAACCCTTCCTTTAAAACTCTTGTTAGAGCAACTGCCAAGAAAAATTTTCACCTAGGGTATAACAAGTTATCACAAGTTATATACACTGAGGGTCAAAAAAGAGTCTTCTGCAGGGCTGCATCTGCCTTGTTGCCACCTCCCTATTAAGAACGATAAAAAATTTGTTGAGTTAGGCATAAGAATTAACAACTGGGGGTCACCTGAAAACTGAATTGTTTGCAACCCCAAATTGGCGCAAAAGCTAACCTATGACACTGAGCTGACTCTATCATCTTACTTTTCTATGTCTCAGAAGGTTTTGCTCATGAAATGACCCCAAACAACAGCTCATTGGGAAGCCAGGTATAATATCAAAATAGGGAAAAAGGGAATTAAGTACTTTCATGGATCCCATCACATTTTGGGTTTTACTCCTTCATGAAAAATTAAATATTTTTAGCCAAGAAGATATCGAGAAGGAGAAGTAAATTAACTTTGGGATAACTGTTCTACAATAGGAAATATTAGGAGAGAAATAAAAAATGAAAATGATTGTTAAAAGGGAAAGCGTTTGAAACCTGATAATCTATAACCCACTATGATAACATGAACGAGAAATAGTCTATGGGGGCAACTTGCAATGTGAACAAAATGACGATGTTTTTAGTGGGGCCGGGTTTGGGGTTGGTTACAGTAAATTCTGGGAGTTTGGGAGACACACAGATGATGATCAAACTAAATGTAAATTATGGATCAGGCATATGGTCCACTCTCTTGAACACATGTGCTTTAAAATGTCCACTTTTTAGGAATACAGAGACAGACAGTAAATAACCAGGGATGTCAAGATATCTTTTTAATGAAAATAAGATACCAAATACAGCAAATTTCCTAAATTTGTTTTAACAGATAAGGAACTATAAATGTAGATATAAATCCATATGTATTCCTGTTAACCCTTTTGGGGCCTAGTTCCCAGGCCTTTTGTTTTCCATAGCTCTCGCGCTACCGCCACAGGAGGGAAGGGGGTGCACAATAAACTAGCCACTTGGGTGGCAAAATAAAATCTAATCTGTCCCTTTTTCACTCATCTGCATAAAAGGGGTACTGGGTGTTAGTCGACTAGTGTTTACCGGGAGTTTACGGGAAGGTTCTGAGGTCAACGTTCCCGCCCGGGGTCTGTGACCAGGCCTCCGGGTGGATCGACCCTACAACCAGGCTTTTTCGCTACTGAAACGCAAACCAAACGTATGACCACAGCCCGGCTGATCGGGAACCGATTTTAGTGCCTGCCAGTGCCACTTGAAGACTGTCGGGTCTGTTGGTAACCCCCCTTATGTTGCGGGAGGCATTTGACTCTGGGGCCCCTGACATTTATTTATGGTCTCTTAACGTGCAGTGACACCCCCTTTTCATTGGGGGGGTGTTGCATCCTGCCAATTTTTGCTTCGTAGTGAGTGATTTTCGTGTGCAATTTTGGACTACCCCAGGATTTCCGGGGTATAAATCATGTATCTCTCCCCCTCGTTTCCCGGGAATACAGGTTCAGGAACCTCAAGTGCCCCCCGTAAAATTGAGGTGTTTTATCTCCGTTTATGCGCCCGTGAAGGTTCTCTGTACATTTTCTAGAGCAATTTCACCTGCCTTAAAGGTGCTGTTATGTGCAGCAATATTCCAGCCTAGAAAACAAGTACCTAAAAGAGTGTCACAGGGGTTTGGCCCCCCTAGTTTTTGGGGGTCCCCTTACCATCCGTCTTTTTTCAGCAGAGGCATTGAACAATTTAGGGCCCTTTGAAAGGTGAACCCTCTGACATGATCACTCCCAGTCTTTGACTTTTTGTGTTACCTCTGTTTGGCCAGAATTTTTTTTTGCACTCTGATGAAGTTTTAATTTCTCGTGTTTACCACATCTGAGTAATTAAAATTTTTCCACGTTGAACTTCATATTGTTTTCTGCAGCCCACTGAAAAATTTGGTTGATGCCCCGCCTGGACCTTTGCAGTGTCTGCAATGGAAGACATGTCATGCAATTGGGGTGTCATTGCAAAGAAGACAATGCTGGGGGTTACATCCTTGTCTATGTCATTATGAGGATGAGGAACAAGAGGGGAGCGATTTTCTGTCCCTTGTGGAACAAGCTTTCACCGTACTCCCTCGATTTTTACCTGTTGACTACAACTCTGTGTTCTGTTATGAGGAAATTATAGATCCATCGACCGACTTTTCCGTTATTCTTTAACACACATTTTGTGCCTATACGAAATGTCACTTTTGTCGAAGGTTTTTGCAAAGTCTGTATATTTTACATCTGCATTTTTTTTTGTATTCTATTGCATCAAGGACCTTGTCGATGATCCAATAGTTGAAAGACAGAGCGACCTGTTAAAAACCCAGTTGCCCGGGGTTGTGTAACGATGTTTTCTAGATGGGTGGGGATCTTTCTTTTTTAGGGCCCTTTTAAAGATTTTTGTATTGGATGTTAGTCTATCGTCTGAGTTCTTTGCTGTTGCTTTACTGCCCCTTTGTGGATGGGGCTATGTTGTTGTTTTTTTGTAACGTGGGACGACCCCCATGCCCTGCTTCCCTCCAAGGGTGGGAAAAGGGTCGTGATAGGGGGTTCTTGCAGTTCTTATGAAAAGTTTCCATATCTGGTCCGGGGGAGAGTGCATGGGGATGTCATTTATCGCCCCGTTCGAAGTCATTTGGGGGTCAGAAAAAACACAGATAGGCTTGTGTTTAAACCCAAATTTTGTGTTTTCTCATAAAAAAAAATTTTTGATCTTCGACTCTCGTCCGGTTGTGGGTTTGCAAAAAAAGATCATACTGGGACTTGAGTAGCCACTCTTTCCTGCTGTCCCTCTGGGAGGACCCAAATTTTTAAGTAAGGGCCCAATACAGGCTTGTTCTCGACTTTGATTGGCATAGGGGAAAAAATACTTTTGGGGTTTCCTTTTGATTTCATTTTTGGCTTTTAGTTCTTCCCGCATTTAAGACTCCTATAAGATTCCTTTAGCTTAAGTTCGATTTTGCTATTTCTCTACCAGATCTCCCTACCATTTCAGAATATTGACCTCTTTAGCCGCTCTGTTTTTCTTTTCCATCCCTGTAAAGGGAGGGGCCTTCTCTTTCATTTTACATCTACTCCCCTTTTTCTTAAGGAATAAACCTTGTGCGTACTCGAGTGCCACCCAAATTAATCTGTTCTAGGGATAATTTGGGGCTGTGTTGCTTTGTATATCTTCCCACTTAAAATCGGTTAGGGCTTGGTTTTCTTGGGCCCCCTTTATGTTTTTGTTATTGAAGTGAATTTGGGGGAATGCCCCCCTGACAATTTCA
>NW_026465129.1:0-14825 GCF_026875155.1 Cherax quadricarinatus
TATGTAACGTACGAAAGATTTGTAAGAAATGAAGTGTGTGTGTGTGTTTGTCTGTGTCTGTGTGTCTGTGTGAGCTGTGTCTGTATGTGTTTTGTTGTGTACTCACCTATTTGTACTCACCTATTTTGTGGTTGCAGGGGTCGAGTCCTAGCTCCTGGCAGCGCCTCTTCACCGGTTGCTACTAGGCTCTCTCTCTCCCCGCTCCATGAGCTTTATCAAACCTCGTCTAAAACTGTGTATGGTTCCTGCCATCCACTACATCATTTTCTAGGCTATTCCACTGCCTTACAACTCTATGACTGAAGAAATACTTCCTACTATCTCTCTGACTCATTTGTGTCTTCAACTTCAATTGTGGCCTCTTGTTTCTGTGTCCCCTCCCTGGAACATCCTGTCTTTGTCCACCTTGTCTATTCCACGCAGTATTTTATATGTCGTTATCATGTCTCCCCTGACCCTCCTGTCCTCCAGTGTCGTCAGGCCGATTTCCCTAAATCTTTCTTCATAGGACATTCCCATTAGCTCTGGAACTAACCTTGTTGCAAACCTTTGTAACTTTCTCTAGTTTCTTGACGTGCTTTATCAAGTGCGGTTCCAAACAGTGCTGCATACTCCAGTATGGCCTGACATACACGGTGTACAGTGTCTTGAATGATTCCTTACTAGGTATCGAATGCTGTTCTCAGGTTTGCCAGGCGCCCATATGCTGCAGCAGTTATCTGATTGATGTGTGCTTCCGGAGACATGCTCGGTTTATACTCACCCCAAGATCTTTCTCCTTGAGTGAGGTTTGCAGTCTTTGTGTGTGTGTGTGTGTGTGTGTGTGTGTGTGTGTGTGTGTGTGTGTGTGTGTGTGTGTGTGTGTGTGTGTGTGTGTGTGTGTGTGTGTGTGTGTGTGTGTGTGTGTGTGTGTGTGTGTGTGTGTGTGTGTGTGTGTGTACGTACTCACCTCACCTAGTTGTACTCATCTAGTTGAGGTTGCAGGGGTCGAGTCCGAGCTCCTGGCCCCGCCTCTTCACTGGTCGCTACTAGGTCACTCTCCCTGAACAGTGAGCTTTATCACACCTCTGCTTACAGCTATGTATGGATCCTGCCTCCACTACATCGCTTCCCAAACTATTCCACTTACTGACTACTCTGTGGCTGAAGAAATACTTCCTAACATCCCTTGTGTGTGTGTGTGTATTTTGTGTGTGTGTGTGTGTGTGTGTGTGTGTGTGTGTGTGTGTGTGTACTCACCTAGTTGTACTCACCTAGTTGAGGTAGCGGGGGTCGAGTCCGAGCTCCAGGCCCCGCCTCTTCACTGATCGCTACTAGGTCACTCTCCCTGAGCCGTGAGATTTATCATACCTCTGCTTAAAGCTATGTATGGATCCTGCCTCCACTACATCGCTTCCCAAACTATTCCACTTACTGACTACTCTGTGGCTGAAGAAATACTTCCTAACATCCCTGTGATTCATCTGTGTCATCAACTTCCAACTGTGCCCCCTTGTTACTGTGTCCAATCTCTGGAACATCCTGTTTTTGTCCACCTTGTCAAATCCCCTCAGTATTTTGTATGTCGTTATCATGTCCCCCCTATCTCTCCTGTCCTCCATTGTCGTCAGGTTGATTTCTCTTAACCTCTCCTCGTAGGACATACCTCTTAGCTCTGGGACTAGTCTTGTTGCAAACCTTTGCACTTTCTCTAGTTTCTTTACGTGCTTGGCTAGGTGTGGGTTCCAAACTGGTGCCGCATACTCCAATATGGGCCTAACGTACACGGTGTACAGGGTCCTGAACGATTCCTTATTAAGATGTCGGAATGCTGTTCTGAGGTTTGCTAGGCGCCCATATGCTGCAGCAGTTATTTGATTGAGGTGCGCTTCAGGAGATGTGCCTGGTGTTATACTCACCCCAAGATCTTTTTCCCTTGAGTGAGGTTTGTAGTCTGGCCCCCTAGACTGTACTCCGTCTGCGGTCTTCTTTGCCCTTCCCCGTGTGTGTGTGTGTGTGTGTGTACTCACCTAGTTGTACTCACCTAGTTGAGGTTGCGGGGGTCGAGTCCGAGCTCCTGGCCCCGCCTCTTCACTGATCGCTACTAGGTCACTCTCCCTGAGCCGTGAGCTTTATCATACCTCTGCTTAAAGCTATGTATGGATCCTGCCTCCACTACATCGCTTCCCAAACTATTCCACTTACTGACTACTCTGTGGCTGAAGAAATACTTCCTAACATCCTGTGATTCATCTGTGTCTTCAGCTTCCAACGTGTGTCCCCTTGTTACTGTGTCCAATCTCTGGAACATCCTGTCTTTGTCCACCTTGTCAATTCCTCTCAGTATTTTATATGTCGTTATCATGTCCCCCCCCATCTCTCCTGTCCTCCAGTGTCGTCAGGTTGATTTCCCTTAACCTCTCCTCGTAGGACATACCTCTTAGCTCTGGGACTAGTCTTGTTGCAAACCTTTGCACTTTCTCTATTTTTTCACGTGCTTGGCTAGGTGTGGGTTCCAAACTGGTGCCGAAATACTCCAATATGGCCTAACATACACGGTGTACAGGTCCTGAATGTTTTCCTTATTAAGATGTCGGAATGCTGTTCGAGGTTTCTAGGCCCCATATGCTGCAGCAGTTATTGGTTGATGTGCGCTTCAGGAGATTGCCTGGTGTTATACTCACCCCAAGATCTTTTTCCTTGAGTGAGGTTTGTAGTCCTCTGACCCCTAGACTGTACTCCGTCTGCGGCCTTCTTTGCCCTTCCCCAATCTTCATGACTTTGCACTTGGTGGGATGGAACTCCAGGAGCCAATTGCTGGACCGGTCTGCAGCCTGTCCAGATCACTTTGTAGTTCGGGCCTGGTCTTCGATCGAGTGATTCTTCTCATCAACTTCACGTTTATCTGCAAACAGGGACACCTCAGAGTCATTCCTTCCGTCATGTCGTTCACAAATCCCAAAAAACAGCACTGGTCCTGGGACTGACCCCTGCGTGTGTGTGTGTGTGTGTGGTGTGGTGTGTGTGTGTGTTATGTGTGTGTGTGTGTGTGTGTGTGTGTGTGTGTGTGGTGTGTGTGTGTGTGTGTTGTGTGTGTTAGTTAGTTACCATTTTGTCCTAGGCACATGTCGATTAGACACTGGGCCTGTGTGTGCGCATGTGTGTGCACATGGTGTGTGTGCACATGTGTGTGCACAAGGTGGTGTGCATGTGTGTGCATGTGCGCATGTGGTGCATGTGTGCGTGTGCACGTGTGTGTGCATGTGTGTGCATGTACTCACCTAATTGTGGTTGCAGGGGTCAAGACTCAGCTCCTGGCCCTTTCTCTTCACTGACCGCAACTGGGTCCTCCCTCTCCCTGCTTCATGAGCTTTATCATACCTTGTCTTGAAACTATGTATGGTTCCTGCTTCCATTACATCACTTGCCAGACTATTCCATTTCCTAACAACTCTGTGGCCGAAGAAATACTTCATAACATCCCTTTGACTCATCTGAGTCAACTTCCAACTGTGACCCCTTGGTTCTGTGTCCCATCTCTGGAACATCCTCTCTCTGTCCACCTTGTCTATTCCACGCAGTATTTTGTATGTCGTTATCATGTCACCCCTGACCCTCCTGTCCTCCAGTGTCGTTAGACCGATTTCCCTTAACCTTTCTTCGTAGGACATTCCCCTTAGCTCTGGAACCAGCCTTGTTGCAAACATTTGCACTTTCTCCAATTTCTTGATGTGCTTGACCAGGTGTGAGTTAGAAACTGGTCCAATACTCCAGTAAAGGGCCTGACGTAAAACAGTTATAGAGGGCTTGAACAATTCCTTACTGAGGTATTGGAACGCTATTCTCAGGTTTGCAGGTGGCTTTGCACACAGTTTTCTGGTTTAAAGTGTGCTTTCGCACATGTCAGTATATACTCACCCTAGATCTTTCTTCCATGATGAGTTTGCAGTCTTTTTTTTGACCTCCTAGCCAATCTCTGTCTGCAGTCTTCTTTGCCCTTCCCCGATCTTCAATGACTTTGCATTTGGCAGGGTAAATTCTAGAAGCCAGTTTTTCTGGACCATGTGTCCAGCCTGTCATTTTTTTTTGTAGACCGTCTGAAACGCATCTGATTTAATTCTCCTCGTGTGTGTGTGTGTGTGTGCATACGCGCAGTGCATGTGTGTGCGTGCGTGTGTGTGTGTGTGCAATGTGCGCGTGAGTGTTGTGTGTGTGCATGTGTGCGTGTGCATGTGTGCGTGTGCATGTGTGCGTGTGCATGTGTGCGTGTACATGTGTGCGTGTGCATGTGTGTGTGTGCATGTGTGTGTGTGCATGGTGTGTGGTGCATGTGTGTGTGTGCATGTGTGTATGTGCATGTGTGTTGTGCATGTGTGTATGTGCATGTGTGTGTGTGCATGTGTGTGTGTGCATGTGTGTGTGCATGTGAGTGTGCATGTGTGTGTGCATGTGTGTGTGCATGTGTGTGTGCATGTGTGTGTGTGCATGTGTGTGTGCATGTGTGTGTGCATGTGTGTGTGTGCATGTGTGTGTGCATGTGTGTGTGCATGTGTGTGTGTGCATGTGTGTATGTGCATGTGTGTGTGTGCATGTGTGTATGTGCATGTGTGTGTGTGCAATGTGTGTGTGTGCATGTGTGTGTGTGCAGGGTGAGTGTGCATGTGTGTGTGCATGTGTGTGTGCATGTGTGTGTGCATGTGTGTGTGCATGTGTGTGTGTGCATGTGAGTGTGCATGTGTGTGTGCATGTGTGTGTGCATGTGTGTGTGCATGTGTGTGTGCATGTGTGTGTGTGCATGTGTGTGTTGCATGTGTGTGTGCATGTGTGTGTGCATGTGTGTGTGTGCATGTGTGTGTGCATGTGTGTGTGCATGTGTGTGTGCATGTGTGTGTGCGCCTCAGTCTCGGAGTGGCTTATGAACCAACAGATATTACACATGATACAGAGTTGTCGTGTCTGATTCCTTATCACGTGAAAATCCGTATTACTTGCCAGTCATGCTTATTATAATGGCTTATATATACGTACAAGCACAGTATAGCATTTTCTTTGGATTTTCTTTGGGTTATCCTAGGTAATTTACAATATGTATGATAACTGTACTCATGTGTACCAGTGAGCGAGAGGCATACAGAGATATAAAGAGAGACAAAGACAGCCAAAATCAGTTGGCCGGCCAGCCAGCCAGCTGAGTACGTATTACACGTTCCAGAATCTTTTCTCTTTACTTAGGGCATAGGTTATAAGACTTTCTGGCAGGATGACACTACCAGTGGTATCAAAAATGAAAGGATGTGGCAAAAAATGTTGCGCATGGGTTATTGTCGAGGTTTTTGATATTTCATCGACCACTTGTGGCCACATCCATCGCAAAGCCACCAAACTCTGGGTCATCACTTTCCTCTTAAAAGGGGAATGTTAAAAGAACATGACATCAATGAACCCCTGGGGTTTCCCATGCTATTTGCTCTAGCTGGCACTCAACTGAACTGGTGCTCCCACAAGCTACTAAGTGGTCCCAGATTTTTTTAAATACCGTGCACACCGAGTGTTAAGACCCATTCTATACTGACCCGGCATCTCAGGCCAGTCGTCCTAAATTTGGAGGCAGGAAAAGTAAAACATCGATCTACGTTTGGAGCGCTAGCGGTAGTAACGTAGATCTACGATTGTACAGTTTAAGGGTTAAGTTATTCTTGTGTAGGTATGTTCATATATAATAAATAGCATTTAGTTTTAAAAACTTTTCACTAGAATGAAGTCACTATACAGTACTGCAATATCTTAGCTTAATACTTGCTAAAAATGCAGTGAATAAAGATTCACAAGAATATGCAAAAAATATTTTATATACGTATTAAATATATACTGCATACACCAATGAATGATAACTTGTGTGTGTGTGTGTGTGTGTGTGTGTGTCTGTGTGTATTTTGTGTGTGTGTGTGTGGTGTGTGTGTGTGTGTGTGGTGTGTGTGTGTGGGGTGTGTGTGTGTGTGTGTGTGTGTCTGTGTGTCTGTGTGTATTTTGTGTGTTTGTGTGTGTGTTGTGTGTGTGTGTGTGTTGTGTGTACTCACCTAGTTGTACTCACTAGTTGAGGTTGCGGGGTCGAGTCCGAGCTCCTGGCCCCGCCTCTTCACTGATCGTGTGTGTGTGTGTGTGTGTGTGTGTGTGTGTGTGTGTGTGTGTGTGTGTGCTCTGTGTGTGGGGTGTGTGTGTGTGTGTGTGTGTGTGTGTGTGTGTGTGTGTGTGTGTTGTGTGTGCGTCTGTGTGTGTGTGTGTTGTGTGTGTGTGTGTGTTGTGTGTGTGTGTGTGTGGGGTGTGTGTGTGTGTGTGTGTGTGTGTGTGGTGTGTGTGTGTGTACACACATATTTGTACTCACTTATTTGTCGTTGCAAGGGTCAATTCACAGTTCCTGGCCCCTCCTCTTCACTGGTTGCTACTGGGCCCACCCTCTCCCTGCTCCACGAGCTTTATCACATTCTTCTTAAAGCTTCGTATAGTTCCTACTTCCACTACATGACTCTCCAGATTATTCCACATCCTAACAACTCTGTGACCGAAGAAATACTTCCTAACATCCCTGTGTGTGTGTGCGTATCATCTTCAATATCGCCTGTGGGTGACCTGGCGTAAGCTTAAGGGTAAACACTGACTACCCGTGTCAATTGTATAAAACTGAGTCAAGGTAAACACTGTATTCCGTGCCCTATTTGATACAACTCAAGGGTAAACCCAAAATTTCCCCGTGTAAAATTTATTAAACTGAGTCGGGGGTAAAACTGAAAACCGGTCATTTTTGAATCAACTGGTCAAGGGTAAACACTAACTATTCCCGTTTTCAAATTGATAAAAACTGACAAAGTATTGCGTATCAAGTAATACATCCTAAAGTTTTGTGCTCGTCTTAGGGCAAAAGGTAACAGGGACACTGAACTTTTCCCTTTTTTCCCCCCCCAATTTTTTTTTTTAAAAATTATTAAAGTAAAACGTATTTTCCCTTGCATAATTTTTGTAAAGTCTAACACCTGACGAAACTTTTCGTCGTACATTTGTAAATTTTTCTTTTATAGGTACGAAAATGCAGCTGTACCAGTCTAACAACTGCACCATTCCACTGTGCAGTTGTAAACAGCAGCGTTCTGAAACTGGTTATACAGTGAACGAGAGAGAGAGAGAGAGAGAGAGAGAGAGACAGACAGAGACAGAGAGAGAAAGAGAGACAGAAAGAGAGACTCCTCACCTCTCATTACGAGAGAGGAGACACAAATCTAATCTCTCACTCAGAGAGCAAGGCAAGAATGAAGTCGTTTTAGTCTACCAAATGCATTCACAATGATCCCAAAGTCAGGGAGTCTCTCTCTCTCTCTCTCTCTCTCTCTCTCTCTCTCTCTCTCTCTCTCTTTCCCTCTCTCTCTCTCTCTCTCTCTCTCTCTCTCCCCTCACACACCACAACACACTCTCTCTTCCCCGCTGCGTCAAAAAATGAGAAAGCCCCGGCGTCAAGCTTGCAATAATGTATCCAGGGTGAAGCCCAGCTGTGGCGTAGAGAAGCTTTACATCAGCCTGACTGCCAATATGTTCTTAAGGGAGATTTTTGGCTGCACCTCTCATACATACCCTTTCGGGCGTGATCTACAATTATTATGTGACCAAACTCACAGCACCACCATCTTTATTATTATTTTTTATTGTTATTATCATTATTATTATTACTATTATTGTTTTATTATTTATAATTATTACATCATTATTAATGTTATTTTTTATTATTATTATTATTATTATTATTATTATTTTTAAATATTATTATTATTATTATTATTGTTATTATCATTATTATTATTACTATTATTGTTATTATTATTATAATTTTTTATCATCATTATTAATTTTATTATTATTATTTATTATTATTATTATTATTATTATTTTTAAATATTATTATTATTATTATTATTATTATTTTTATTATTATTATTATTATTATTATTATTATTATTATTATTTTTATATTATTATTATTATTATTATTTTTTACCTTTTATGAAGGAGGAAGTGATGAGAGTAAAACATTCCCATTTCATAACATTTGAAAGGACCCAACTGTCTCTTGATCCGAGGAATTGGAGTTATAGAATTCTGTCACTCTCCCATCTCCTGTTCCTTCTTTTTTTTCTCCTCCTCCTCCTCCTTCTACTCCTCTTCGTTCATGTGGACAGCTCTTTAAATTTTCTCATTCTGATTCACCCTGTAGTTCTCTCTTCCTTCCTTTACTCCCCTTTATCAGCGTTTCCTCAGCTTCCTCCTACCGCTTTATCTCTCTCTTCTTCCTTTCCTCCTCCTTCTAATCCTTCTCCACCTGCTCTTCCTTTTTCATTCTCGTTTTCCACCTATAAAACCAGTAGGGGTTTAATGGAGATGGGATGCAATGAGCCTGATCCAAGAAATGGAGGAAGGGGGTCGTTAGCGGAATCAGGGAGCCCTCCCTCTCTCTCTCTCTCTCTCTCTCTCTCATATATATATATATATATATATATATATATATATATATATATATATATATATATATATATATATATATATATATTATATATATATATATATATATATTATATATATATATATTTATATATATATTATATATTATATATATATATATATATATATATATATATATATATATATATATATATATATATATATGTCGTGCCGAATATGTAAAACTGGTCAATTAGCAAGAACTCATTTAAAATTAAGCCCTTTTAAATTTTCTCTTATACGTTTAAAGATATATTTTTTTCATTAATGTTAATGTAAAAACTTTTAAAACTTACCTAACCTTATTATAACAAGTGTAATTTATTTTAGCCTAACCCAACTAATTTATTTTAAAATACATTTACAATAATTTAGTACTAAACAAACACAGTGAAATATTTTTTTTTTCGTTAGGTTCAGAATGATTTTGGCGAAATTATTGCATACACAAATTTTTTCACTTGTCCTATATGGCAAGATGAGCGTTGCTATTTAAGCCAAGATCGCAAGTTTGTCTATTCGGCACGACATATATATATATAAAATCTGCCTAAAAATTACTAAATTAAATTACCATTTATACACTACCCACTTTAACACATTTACGATGTTTTCTGAGGAGTTGTTTAAAGTGTTATAAAGGCCTTTTAAAGTGAGGGGGTCTCTACACTCCCCTTCCTCGGATCAAACCTGATTACAAGCCCTCCCCACCTCCTCCCCTCCCAGGGGCTGCATGACTCCGTACAGTCATGTAAGAATAATATGTAAAACAGCGAGACCAATTTTTCATTTTTTACACACAGTTTCAGAATTTCATGGGAGAGCACTTCAGACAGGTAATTAGCGGTACTTATGGAGAGGTCCAGGTGGCCATCAGGAGGAGGAGGAGTTACGGTAATGCTGCTGGAGTTACGGTAATGCTGCTGGAGTTACGGTAATGCTGCTGGAGTTACGGTAATGCTGCTGGAGTTACGGTAATGCTGTGGAGTTACGGTAATGCTGCTGGAGTTACGGTAATGCTGCTGGAGTTACGGTAATGCTGCTGGAGTTACGGTAACGCTGCTGGAGTTTACGGTAACGCTGCTGGAGTTACGGTAATGCTGCTGGAGTTACGGTAATGCTGCTGGAGTTACGGTAATGCTGCTGGAGTTACGGTAACGCTGCTGGAGTTACGGTAATGCTGCTGGAGTTACGGTAACGCTGCTGGAGTTACGGTAACGCTGCTGGAGTTGCGGTAATGCTGCTGGAGTTGCGGTAATGCTGCTGGAGTTACGGTAATGCTGCTGGAGTTACGGTTACGCATCTTGAGTTATGGTAATGCTGCTGGAGTTACGGTAACGCTGCTGGAGTTACGGTTAGCATCTTGAGTTATGGTAATGCTGCTGGAGTTACGGTAACGCTGCTGGAGTTACGGTAACGCTGCTGGAGTTACGGTAACGCTGCTGGAGTTGCGGTTAATGCTGCTGGAGTTGCGGTAATGCTGCTGGAGTTACGTAATGCTGCTGGAGTTACGGTTACGCATCTTGAGTTATGGTTATGCTGCTGGAGTTACGGTAACGCTGCTGGAGTTACGGTTACGCATCTTGAGTTATGGTAATGCTGCTGGAGTTACGGTAACGCTGCTGGAGTTATGGTAATGCTGCTGGAGTTACGGTAACGCTGCTGGAGTTACGGTAACGCTGCTGGAGTTACGGTAACGCTGCTGGAGTTACGGTAATGCTGCTGGAGTTACGGTAATGCTGCTGGAGTTACGGTAACGCTGCTGGAGTTACGGTAATGCTGCTGGAGTTACGGTAACGCTGCTGGAGTTACGGTAATGCTGCTGGAGTTACGGTAATGCTGCTGGAGTTACGGTAATGCTGCTGGAGTTACGGTAAATGCTGCTGGAGTTACGGTAATGCTGCTGGAGTTACGGTATGCTGCTGGAGTTACGTAATGCTGCTGGAGTTACGGTAATGCTGCTGGAGTTACGGTAATGCTGCTGGAGTTACGGTAATGCTGCTGGAGTTACGGTAACGCTGCTGGAGTTACGGTAATGCTGCTGGAGTTACGGTAATGCTGCTGGAGTTACGGTAATGCTGCTGGAGTTACGGTAATGCTGCTGGAGTTACGGTTACGCATCTTGAGTTATGGTAATGCTGCTGGAGTTACGGTAACGCTGCTGGAGTTACGGTTACGCATCTTGAGTTATGGTAATGCTGCTGGAGTTACGGTAACGCTGCTGGAGTTACGGTAACGCTGCTGGAGTTACGGTAACGCTGCTGGAGTTGCGGTAATGCTGCTGGAGTTGCGGTAATGCTGCTGGAGTTACGGTAATGCTGCTGGAGTTACGGTTACGCATCTTGAGTTATGGTTATGCTGCTGGAGTTACGGTAACGCTGCTGGAGTTACGGTTACGCATCTTGAGTTATGGTAATGCTGCTGGAGTTACGGTAACGCTGCTGGAGTTATGGTAATGCTGCTGGAGTTACGGTAACGCTGCTGGAGTTACGGTAACGCTGCTGGAGTTACGGTAACGCTGCTGGAGTTACGGTAATGCTGCTGGAGTTACGGTAATGCTGCTGGAGTTACGATTAAAGCTGCTGGGTTACGGTAATGCTGCTGGAGGTTACGGTAATGCTGCTGGAGTTACGGTAATGCTGCTGGAGTTACGGTAATGCTGCTGGAGTTACGGTAATGCTGCTGGAGTTACGGTAATGCTGCTGGAGTTACGGTAATGCTGCTGGAGTTACGGTAATGCTGCTGGAGTTACGGTAATGCTGCTGGAGGGTTACGGTAACGCTGCTGGAGTTACGGTAATGCTGCTGGAGTTACGGTAATGCTGCTGGAGTTTACGGTAATGCTGCTGGAGTTACGGTAACGCTGCTGGAGTTACGGAAATGCTGCTGGAGTTACGGTAATGCTGCTGGAGTTACGGTAATGCTGCTGGAGTTACGGTAACGCTGCTGGAGTTACGGTAATGCTGCTGGAGTTACGGTAATGCTGCTGGAGTTACGGTAATGCTGCTGGAGTTACGGTAATGCTGCTGGAGTTACGGTAATGCTGCTGGAGTTACGGTTTAAAGCTGCTGGAGTTACGGTAATGCTACTGGAGTTACGATAATGCTGCTGGAGTTACGGTAATGCTGCTGGAGTTACGGTAATGCTACTAGAGTTACGATAATGCTGCTGAAGTTACGGTAATGCTGCTGGAGTTACGGTAATGCTGCTGGAGTTACGGTAATGCTGCTGGAGTTACGGTAATGCTACTGGAGTTACGATAATGCTGCTGGAGTTACGGTAATGCTACTGGAGTTACGATAATGCTGCTGGAGTTACGGTAATGCTGCTGGAGTTACGGTAATGCTGCTGGAGTTACGGTAATGCTGCTGGAGTTACGGTAATGCTGCTGGAGTTACGGTAACGCTGCTGGAGTTACGGTAATGCTGCTGAGTTACGGTAATGCTGCATGGAGTTACGGTAATGCTGCTGGAGTTACGGTAACGCGCTGGAGTTACGGTAATGCTGCTGGAGTTACGGTAATGCTGCTGGAGTTACGGTAATGCTGCTGGAGTTACGGTAATGCTGCTGGAGTTACGGTAATGCTGCTGGAGTTACGGTAATGCTGCTGGAGTTACGGTAATGCTACTGGAGTTACGATAATGCTGCTGGAGTTACGGTAATGCTGCTGGAGTTACGGTAATGCTACTGGAGTTACGATAATGCTGCTGGAGTTACGGTAATGCTGCTGGAGTTACGGTAATGCTGCTGGAGTTACGGTAATGCTGCTGGAGTTACGGTAATGCTACTGGAGTTACGATAATGCTGCTGGAGTTACGGTAATGCTGCTGGATTACGGTAATGCTGCTGGAGTTACGGTAATGCTGCTGGAGTTACGGTAATGCTGCTGGAGTTACGGTAACGCTGCTGGAGTTACGGTAATGCTGCTGGAGTTACGGTAATGCTGCTGGAGTTACGGTAATGCTGCTGGAGTTACGGTAACGCTGCTGGAGTTACGGTAATGCTGCTGGAGTTACGGTAATGCTGCTGAGTTACGGTAATGCTGCTGGAGTTACGGTAACGCTGCTGGAGTTACGGTAATGCTGCTGGAGTTACGGTAATGCTGCTGGAGTTCGGTAATGCGCTGGAGTTACGGTAATGCTGCTGGGAGTTACGGTAATGCTGCTGGAGTTACGGTAATGCTGCTGGAGTTACGGTAATGCTGCTGGAGTTACGGTAATGCTGCTGGAGTTACGGTAATGCTGCTGGAGTTACGTAATGCTGCTGGAGTTACGGTAATGCTGCTGGAGTTACGGTAATGCTGCTGAGTTACGGTAATGCTACTGGAGTTACGATAATGCTGCTGGAGTTACGGTAATGCTGCTGGAGTTACGGTAATGCTACTAGAGTTACGATAATGCTGCTGGAGTTACGGTAATGCTGCTGGAGTTACGGTAATGCTGCTGGAGTTACGGTAATGCTGCTGGAGTTACGGTAATGCTACTGGAGTTACGATAATGCTGCTGGAGTTACGGTAATGCTACTGGAGTTACGATAATGCTGCTGGAGTTACGGTAATGCTGCTGGAGTTACGGTAATGCTGCTGGAGTTACGGTAATGCTGCTGGAGTTACGGTAATGCTGCTGGAGTTACGGTAACGCTGCTGGAGTTACGGTAATGCTGTGGAGTTACGGTAATGCTGCTGGAGTTACGGTAATGCTGCTGGAGTTACGGTAATGCTACTGGAGTTACGGTAATGCTGCTGAGTTACGTAATGCTGCTGGAGTTACGGTAATGCTGCTGGAGTTACGGTAATGCTACTGGAGTTACGATAATGCTGCTGGAGTTACGGTAATGCTGCTGGAGTTACGGTAATGCTGCTGGAGTTACGGTAACGCTGCTGGAGTTACGGTAATGCTGCTGGAGTTTACGGTAATGCTGCTGGAGTTACGGTAATGCTGCTGGAGTTACGGTAATGCTGCTGGAGTTACGGTAACGCTGCTGGAGTTACGGTAATGCTGCTGGAGTTACGGTAACGCTGCTGGAGTTACGGTAAACGCTGCTGGAGTTACGGTAACCGCTGCTGGAGTTACGGTAACGCTGCTGGAGTTACGGTAACGCTGCTGGAGTTACGGTAACGCTGCTGGAGTTACGGTAACGCTGCTGGAGTTACGGTAACGCTGCTGGAGTTACGGTAACGCTGCTGGAGTTACGGTAACGCTGCTGGAGTTACGGTAACGCTGCTGGAGTTACGGTAATGCTGCTGGAGTTACGGTAACGCTGCTGGAGTTACGGTAATGCTGCTGGAGTTACGGTAACGCTGCTGGAGTTACGGTAATGCTGCTGGAGTTACGGTTAACGCTGCTGGAGTTACGGTAACGCTGCTGGAGTTACGGTAACGCTGCTGGAGTTACGGTAACGCTGCTGGAGTTACGGTAACGCTGCTGGAGTTACGGTAACGCTGCTGGAGTTACGGTAACGCTGCTGGAGTTACGGTAACGCTGCTGGAGTTACGGTACCGCTGCTGGAGTTACGGTAACGCTGCTGGAGTTACGGTAACGCTGCTGGAGTTACGGTAACGCTGCTGGAGTTCGGTAACGCTGCTGGAGTTACGGTAACGCTGCTGGAGTTACGGTAACGCTGCTGGAGTTACGGTAACGCTACTGGAGTTACGGTACGCTGCTGGAGTTACGGTAACGCTGCTGGAGTTACGGTAACGCTGCTGGAGTTACGGTAATGCTGCTGGAGTTTACGGTAACGCTGCTGGAGTTACGGTAACGCTGCTGGAGTTACGGTAACGCTGCTGGAGTTACGGTAACGCTGCTGGAGTTACGGTAACGCTGCTGGAGTTACGGTAACGCTGCTGGAGTTACGGTAACGCTGCTGGAGTTACGGTAACGCTGCTGGAGTTACGGTAACGCTGCTGGAGTTACGGTAACGCTGCTGGAGTTACGGTAACGCTGCTGGAGTTACGGTAACGCTGCTGGAGTTACGGTAACGCTGCTGGAGTTACGGTAACGCTGCTGGAGTTACGGTAACGCTGCTGGAGTTACGGTAACGCTGCTGGAGTTACGGTAACGCTGCTGGAGTTACGGTAACGGCTGGAGTTTCGGTAACGCTGTGACCCAAGACCCGGGGAAATTTTAAAGGGAAAACAAACAATATTATGGAAGCTGAGACTATTCTAGGTATGGTGTGCTCTAGCTCATGGCCCCACTACAGCACACCACACGCGCACCACACCACACCACACACACACCACCCAAAACACACACACACACACACCACCACACACAACACGCAAACCCATGCCCCAAAAACACCAAA
>NW_026465130.1:0-14854 GCF_026875155.1 Cherax quadricarinatus
AAATAGCAAACTATCGATGATTTCCTCCAGTGAGGAAAGGTACTGGACAATTGTAATAGGAAATGTGGTTCTATATATAAAAAAAAGGACACAAGAAGCCCTGAATTACCTGGCCAGTGTTTTCAAACATGCATACTGTCAAGATTCTGGAGGGGATAGTATGGAAAAAAAATATTGGAATATTTGGGGGAGAAGCAGATCCTTTACAGGTAGACAGCATAAATTTAGGGATTTCCACCGCAGAATCACAGTAATAAAACAAGAAAGACAGGGATGGGTGGATTGCATTTTATTGGAATGCAGAAAAACCATCTGATACAGTACTACACCAGAGATTAGTCCAGAAATTAAAAGAACAAGCAGAATCAAACGACAGAGTGCTCCAGTGAGTCAAGGAGCACCTAAATGACAGAAGGCGGACTAATGGTAAGGGATGAGACATCCGAATGGTAGGGAGTAATAGTAGAGTTCCACAAGGATTAGTGTTAGGTCCCAACTACTGTTCCTAATAAACGTGAATGACCTACCAGAGGAATTGAATTCTATGTGTCTCTGTTTGCTGACAATATAAGTTGTCATTGTCCTCATCGCCTCCGAGCCGTGTGGACGAGCTGCGCAGACGCTCCTGTTTGAGTTTGTTTTGCGCAGTTTACCTGATTGAGCTGCCCCTAGCGTTGGTTGGTGGAAACTTTATTTTCTCCAACATGGCGCTGAATAGCAGAAGAAGAATCAACACTGTCTGCATTGAGATGATCCGTGGTGCTGTCACAGGATCCAACATGGATTTATTATTACCAGCGATCATTCGCGATACCATGGTATAGCAAATGAGGAGATATGTGGTTTCGCATTAAATGGAATGACAAAATCTTCGTTAAAAATGACGTCTGCACAAGTCTACGAGGCAGGGGTCGACAAGTATCAGGAGACCATCATACAGGTTAATACAGTTTGTGTGGGTGAGACTTCATGATGAAATCCGACATTACACCGGGGTGAAATCAGGAATGTGCCTTTGGGGCGACTAAATTTTTGATTTTAACCAGTGAACTGCGTACTTAAGGGCGGTTTCACGTAGCCACAGCAGGGAAGGGGCCCAACTGGACCGTATGCAAGGTGGCTGGAAGGCCGTAACAGTTAAAATGACTCTTCGGCACCCATTCCTTCAATTGGTTGAAAGAAGTAAGGCCCCCAAGTTAGTAACGTGCGGGCAACCAACGACGTCGTATGTGGTCATATACCACACGCGGCGCAGTTGAGAAACGAAGTGGGTACCCGACAACAAAAGCAACGGCAAAAACACAACAGAAAACAGCAGCAACAGCAGCCAGTGGACGGGGTTTGGGCGATGAGCGAGAACAGTCTCTTGCTACACCGCCCCAACAACGGTTGTCATGGAGTGAGGAGTAGACAAAGAAAAGGAGCTTGAATCGCCAGTTGTAACGCTAAAAAGGAGAATCTCAGTCATTGGACATACATAAGGTTTTGAGGAGAGACTACCTAATATGGGTGAAGAAGTGGCGGCGTCTTTGGTAAAGGCGTTGGATGACCTGTTAGAGGAATCGGTCCTAGATCAGGTGGAAGACCCAGGCTCAGTTCGGGGGAAGGCTTGTAATGATGGTATGGCAGAAGATGACGGTTTGTCGACGAGAGAGTCTACAGGATTAAAGGGTGCATGCATTTAAGGTGGAGGTGCATCAGGACGGTGCTCTGATGTCAAAATGCAGGGTGGAGGGCGGGACACAAAGAGGACTGCAGTCTCATCGGATTCTGATGATGTGCTAACTCCTCCCCAACGCCCTGGGAAAAAGCCCTTGGGGTGGGGGTACAGAAGAGAGGGAATGGTGAACCCAAGGATAAAGGGGAAATTGCAAAGGTGATTCCCAACAAAGGGGGGGGGGAAACAGAGGTGTTGCAAAACGAACTGGGGTAAAGTCAATGCCGGGGACAAAAGGAAAACCCATTTGTTAAATTTCAAGTGTTTTAACTATAAATATTAACGGTTGAGAGCTGAGAGGAAGCTTAAGTGGTTTAATGAGTATTTGGTGCGACTTGGTGTGGATGTGGTATTCTACGGGAACAAAATTTTAGGCCTGGTTATGAGTTGGATATGAGGGGTTATAAAGTGTACATGGAACTTTGCGACGCGTTTTGAAAGGTGGGCTGCCATTTTGGAAAAGGGGAAACTAGCCCGTTTATATAAGCGTAGTAAAGGGGGGGGAGGGGAGGTAATTAGGGTGGAGGAAACTTGGGGGGGTTCCCATTATTTTTAGTATGTTTTATATGGTCCGGCTGAGGGTGACGTGAGTATTAAAACTAAATTTGTTCGGGACGTGCTGGTCTATTTTTTACGTGGTTTACCGAATGTTGCAATAATAGGCGGAGATTGGAATTGCGTGATACTCGTAAAGGAATTGGAGCCCAGAGGTGCGGGGTGTTGTTTGGGTATATAGGGGGATATATTGACCGGGGGGGGGTTAAAGGATGTTGGGGGGGGGGGGGATGGTAAAGCATCCCTTTCATTAAACGAGGTTATGCGGCGAGGTTGGACCGAATGTCGTGCCTTGTGCGGTTACTGTGCGGAGGGTGGATGTGAATAGATGTGGTTTTTTCCGATCATAGAGGAGGGTAAAGATGTGGATATTGAGGGTGTGCCTGGGAGGGGGCCCCATAAATTTTGGAAATTGAATGTAAAGTTATTAAAGGAAGAGGATAGTCTTTTGTCTTTTGGACATATGTGGGATCGTTTAGTGGTAGAAGCTCCGGGGGATTTGCCATGGTTATTGGTGGGAAACAATAGCTAAAAAACGTATTAAGGAATATTATATTAATCGAGGGAAGAGATATAATCAGTTACAATACGGTTTTCAAAAATATTAGAGGGCAGTTGCGCGAATGTTATGCACAAATTAAAGCTAATTATCCTGTTATTGAAATTGAAAGTTTGAAGGAAAATATCCGGAATTTACAAAATGAGAGGTTTGATGGGGAAAGGCTTAAGGGCGGGATTGAGGAGGTTTTGGGGGAGATCGGCCGTCGGCGTGTGTGTTGCGGAGTCAACACACACGTCGCAAGGCAATGGATTTTAATGGGGTGAATGTTCAGGTAGGTATGCAAGGGTATAAAGGGGACCAGGTGTTGAAGACGACTGGGGGTTTATGAGTGGGTATTTTTGATGCTTGGTTAAGTTGAAAACGCAAAGTGTGGGAATAAGTGAAATAGCATTTACAGTCAATTGGAAGGTTTGTGCAGTGTGAGTTTACAGAGCATGATCGATTCGTTTTGGGAAGGGCCGATAACGGAGTGCGAGACATGGGTAGCTTTTATCCGGGGCGCAATTGGGAAAGGCACCAAGGAATTGAGGGGTTGCCCAGTGACTTTTATCTCCAAAATTGGAGCGTTTAAAAGAATTTTTGGTAAGATTATTCAATATCATTAAGCGGGATGGGGTTTTAGGGCACAGCAGCGGATGGCTGTGGTCGTTTTAGTGCCTAAAGGTGAGCCTTTTAACAGTTAAAAGACTATCGTGCTATTTCGTTTTTGTGTGGTGATTATAAGATTTTTGCAAGAATTTTAGCTAACAGAATAAAAAAGGTCCTGGGTAAAGTGATCGATAAGGGACAATATGGGGGCCGGGAAGGTCTATGTATGACGGGCAGGTTTGATTAGAAGTTTTATTGAAGAAAGAGTAAAATTGGAGTGGGGGGGGTGTTGGCTAAGATGGGAGGCGGCATAATGATAGTGTAGAAAGGGAAGCGTTATGGAAGATTATGAGATGGCAGGGTTTTTGGGGAGGAAATTATATCATGGGCCAAATTAATGTATCAAGATGCATCCTTGCGGGTGCAGGTAAATGGAAGGTTTAGGAGAACAAATTCGATGAGCAGGGGTCTACGTCAAGGTTGTCCCCTTTCACAAATAAATTTTTTGCGTGTTTACAGATCCCTTTTATAGAGGAATAGGTCTTAAATTTGGGAGCAAATGGGGTTGGTGACGAAAGGGGTGGGGGGGCTGGCATTGTTGGATATGTTGATGACACAACGATTTTAGTAAGTGGTAACAGGGATTTGCCTCGGGGGAAAAGTTAGTAAAATGTTTTTGAAAAGGCTTCTGGCATGTCAATTAATAAGGAGAAAACGAAGTATATGGATCTTGGAGATAGGTTAAGTGAGGAATGTGAAGTAGTTGAAAGGTGGAAAAAGGTGGGCCCATTACTGAATGTGGGATCGTTTTATGTAAGTGATATCAAGTTAGCACAACAAATAAATTCAGTGCGTATTGTAGATGGTGTACTGAAGCGCCTCAGGTGGTTTACAGCTGCACACTTTTAAATTTGCATCAAAGAGTAATTACAACGAATGTCCTATTATATAGTAAACTTGGGCATGTAGCAGCAATATATCCGATACTTCGTAGTGAGATACAAAGGTTACAAAAGCGCGTTTTTAGATTCATTTGGGTAAATGGAAGCGAATGGTTAGGTAGAGCGGTTGTCACACCCCGGTTGGCCGTGGAGGCTGGTCTTATAGCTGTTGAAAAGGATTATGAGTGTGTATTTGAAACGTATTTATAAGCGGGAGGGGGGGGCGAGGGAAGGGGACTTCATAAATACGTCAGGATATGCAACGGTGGTGGGTGGGTAGGGAGTTCATAATAGTGAGGCAATGTTACGGGGCCTCATAAACATGAGCGATCCTTTACATATTAAATTGGGAAACCTTGATGGGTGGAAGGTAAGGCAGTGGTAGCATGGTAGAAGGTGTTTAAAAACCGATGTATGATTTGGCGTAAAATCTGGGGCGTTTGAACAAATTACGTTTAAAACCTAAAGTACGAGAAGTAATGTATAGATTTTACATGGATCTTACCGTCTGGAATGGTTTTATTCCATAAGAGAATACGGGAGGATGGGATATGCAAAAGGGTTGAGGTGGATGGGAGACTGTTTTCCATATAGTGTATTTTTGCGAATGTATTGAACTAATAAGGGGTTTTGGGTTTGGGGAAGGTAAAAAGGTTAGTGGGAGGGGGGGGTTTGGGAGGTGTTGAGGTTTTAAGCTTAGACATAGGTGGGGGGAATCAGATGGAAAAGAATGCGGTAGGGGATATAATTAAAAGATTATATTTATATGTCTTTGGGGTATAGAGGAGCGAAAAGTGTGTGAAAGAATTAATGCATTAACAGCAACTTTTTATAGACAAAGTGTAGAAATAAGGAGGTGTATGGGGGGAGATGGGAGAGGGAAATTAAGTGAGGGGGTTTTAGGAATTTCACTTTCGGGATTTTACGGGAGTTGAAAGGCAGGGAAGGGGATGAAATGGGCTGGTTTCCTAGAATGGGCGGTAGCATGATGAGTTTGATGAATGTTATATGAGGTATGTCTGGGGGGCAATTTAACATATTTGTTCCGAGTGTGTCAAGTACAATACAGTTTATATTTGGAATTACCGACTTATAAAAATGTATGTGTATGTGTTAAAATAATGCATGTGTTGTAAGGTGTGTGTATTTTTGTATGTATGTGTATGTGTGTATGTATGTATGTATATATGTTATGTATGTATGTATGTTGTATATAATAGAATGTATAATATATGTATATGTATGTAATGTATGTATTGTATGTATTTTACTTTATTGTATATACCATTAATGGTTTTTCTCATGAACATTTTCAATGATATACAATACATATTTTCTATGAGCATTTATGATTTTGATACAATGTGTAAATGTCAAAATTTGGGTTTTTATGTTCCAGTTTAATTTACAATTGTATTTTTTTAAGCACAATTGATTTGGTGCCAAAGAAGTATGTAGTTTAAGAGTTTTAAAGAACCTTGAAGTTGTAAGAATTGGATGAAGTTTTCATGGTTGAGTTGATGTAATATTTTAACTGACGTTGTAAGTGATTGTGTTCAATTAGACAACAAACTTTTTAATACTTATTTATATGTAATGTACATGTAATTTAAATTGAAGTCTGATTTTAAAGGTGAAGAGGGGTTTTCCTTTTTTTTTTTTTTTTTTTTTTTTTTTTTTCCTTTATGGGAATAAAAAGGTTGTATTATGTACACCAACAAATATGGTTAGGGGTATGTGGTAAAAATTTTCGTGTTGATTAGACATTTTTAATACAGATGAAATACTAGGCTTAGGTTAGGGTAAATTTTTGATAATTGTGGAATGTTCTTTGATTCAAACTGCTCTTTTAAATTTTACTTGTATTTTATTATTCAAATTTTGAATTAAGAGCAAGGATATTAATTTGAGGAAAAATTAATATAGGTTTGCAATGTTTTTGCGAAAAGTTAACTTAACCACATGTAGCTAATATAGGACAATTTTAAGGGTTCGGTATCTGATTTATATGTAGGTAATAGTGGTCATATTGTTAAAATTGTAATGTATTCCCTTAATGTTTCAATATCTAATGTAACGTTTTTTCAGTTTTTTTGTTCATATATTGTCATCTTTAGGGTTTTTCCTTTTGTCTATTGTCTATTGTTGGTTTTAAATAAAATATAAAAAAAAAATATAAGACTAATGAGATGAATAAGAACGAGAGAACAGTGAAGGACCCTTAATGAGACCTTAGGTGCCACGTGTAATAATGATGACGTTGATTAAACAACACGTGAAAATACTGACGTCAAGTACCAGGTCAAATTAGTGACGTTGAGCACCACATCAACAAACTGACGTAGTAGAACGAGACTTGTATTAACAATTACTGTTGTACACCTGGTTGGGTAATATCTTACTCCCTGGTATCAACCATTACTGTTGTACTCCTGGTTGGGCAATACCTTACGCAATACCTTACTCCCTGGTATTAATCGTTACTGTTGAAGTGCTGGTTGGGTAATATCATACTCCCTGGTATTAACCATACATTCCCGGAAGACGGAATTTTCCTCTCAATACGTAGTGCAAACTCTTAGTTGATTAAATGTTTGTGGGTGAATCATGTTTGTGCAGTCTGACTGTTGTTAGGTCAACTGTTTTGTAAGCTGACTGTTGTCATGGTCAACTGTGGTGTAAGGTGACTGTTGCCATGTCAACTGTGGTGTAAGCTGACTGTTGTCATGTCAACTGTGGTGTAAGCTGACTGTTTCATGTCAACTGTGGTAAGCGACTGTTGTCATGTCAACTGGGTGTAAGCTGACTGTTGTCATGTCAAACTGTGGTGTAAGCTGACTGTTGCAAGTCAACTGTGGTGTAAGCGACTCTTGTCAGAATCACCCATGGCGCCGGCTTTGTATATTGGATGTTACTTTCTTTTCCTGGCTATCGATGGGCTCTTGCTCCAAGGAAGCGGATCTTGCTCTGCTCGGCATCAAATCCTGATTGCCAAAACGTCGTTTCAGTCCATCCAGGGCCATTGTCCTTGAAGGACCGAAACATTATTTAATATTTTCTCTCTTCGAATTGTGGGATTGTTGTGTATTGCTCCAGCCACTGTACTGTCTCAATTTTCTGGTAGGATAATATAAATCCCCTCCTCTGCTACTCTCCTACTGATGTGGAGTCATGTTATATTTTCTTTTATCTTCCACCTAAATTCTTGCTGGATTTATTGAATGATTCTTGTCGTTAGATGAATGAGACACAATACCGACATGTTGATGATTAAGACACATGTGTGACACAGCTGAAGGTACCAAGGTGATGCACGTGTGTCACACCAGTCAAGATACCCAGGTATTGTGCACGATAAATAATAAAGATATCCAGGTGTGTACACGTGACACACCAATGAAGATACCCAGTGTTGTAAATGTGTCTTATTCATCTGAATGATTCTTCTTGTATCACCTCTATGTCTTCCACATTTTCCCCATTTCTTCCCAACTCTCCAATCCTCTCGTTCCTCTAATAAATCCCCAAAATATCCTCCAAATATCATCCAAATCCGGCCTTCTTCCCCAAATCCTTATCCAACTTTCCCAATCATCCCAATTTCCTAATCCTCCAATGTTTTCTAATTCCCTTCCCATCTTTTTCCAATCCTCCCAGCTCCCCCAGTCCTCCCCACCTCCCCATCTCTATCCCAACACCATCAACCTACAACTTATCCAGTGTGAAGGAATATGACAGGAAAACATAGCTTTTGTTCCACTATTTTAACTGTCTCAGAGAGTAGGGTAGCAGCACATGCTTCATGTATCCGTTTTTTTACAATAAACAAAAGACTTGCCACAGACTCCAATAACAAAAAGTTAGCGATTGTCACGTAGATTTTGATTTTACGTAACTTGTCTCCTTTACAATTTATTTACTACTTTTTTTTCTTTTGTTTCCTTTCGTCTTAATTTTACTAACATTTTACCCTTTCGGTCTGTTGTTTTTTCACCAGTGAAAATGTATGACGTTGGTGCTGACACTGTGACCTCGCTTGTAGACACAGTATAGCGTCCTCTTCTGCCGAGTCACTGGTCACCTCATTTCACACATCTGTCACTTTTATGTTGAATATAATGTGTTCTAATTTCTCAATGGCACATTTGTGTGTGTGTGTGCGCTTACTTTTTCTTGCTATAATTCTCGTAAAGAGCTTATCCTTATCCTCCCTGTCTATACCTTGCAGTGTTCTGTATATTGATACTAATCCTCTCTGCTTTTCCAGTGACGGATGGTGTAAATATTTCTTTCTTTATTGTATATTCAACCTAGTGCACGACCCAATCTTAACTTCCCCGGGGTACATGTTGTGTGTTAATAGGTGAAGGTTCCACACTGGTGCTGTATACTGAATAACTAGTAAAAAATGTGAGATAAAAATCGTCAGGAACGAACCTTTGTCTAAGTTCCCGAATGTTATCACATGAGAGGTTTGCCTCCGCTGTTGCTACTAGCATATTGTTTCATGAGTTTTCTAGGGCCAACTTATTTGACTGGCATCAGCCTTTCATAGCGGGGAGAGAAAGTTGAGATGATGTTTTCTATCTTTGTTCTGTTTATTTTGTTTTAGTTGAAGAATGACAGCCACCGTAAAAAAAAAATCTAGATTGAGGGCTTTTGACATACATTTACAGTATTTTAATGTGAATAATGAGGTACCCGAGGTAAAGAGCTTTATTAGAAAGAAACTGCAATTCCATCAAAATTTGATATGCTGCTTTCCCTATGAAGCTGGAAACACGCCGATAACGCAACATAAAGCAGAGTTGCACAACAAATACAGGGGAAGTTGAAAGATAGCTCTAGACCTTTCGTGTTGTAATCAGTATATCATCAGGAGCTTGCAATGCTTCAGAAATGAGTAGGAAGTCCAAGCAGATTCCTACAGAGAAACGGTTCTAACTGAAGCTATAACCGTGAAGATCTCTGCAGCAAGATTGTAAGAGCGTCAGTGAGTAGATCCTTGTGATGTGTTGTTTTTTTAATATTCTCTCTCCTTTTATACCTATACTATAAAATTAATAATGACATAAATGAAAATAAAAGGTCTTTGTACAGACATATGTAGTCTCAGATTCCTTGTTAATGAGAGGGGGGAGGGAGGCACATATGCTCTTATTACTTGCATAAGGTGTCATAATATTGTTTTTAACAAAAACTTTACCCTGGTTGAAAACTCATTGAGAACCACTACTCGACGGGCAGGTTTGAGGTGACAGATATAGATAATTCTTTTTCTCTCTCTTCCTGCAAGCTTCGCTCAACACCTCCCGATAGCTGCTCTGTCTTCTGTCTCATTTCCTCATCAACTCAGGATACCATGTAGTGAGCTTTTGTTTTTAGTGGAGAAGAGAACTTGTCTCCGAGTGTTGATTAATTACTGAACAGTAATCGTCTGACAAGACCCCTTCAGGTGGCATTTCCTGTTTCCTGACGAACAAAGCATCACTGTTATTTTCAGCGTCTCTTAGTTCACATCTTTCCTCCTCATGTTCGGGTTAAATTCTTGTAACTATTTTAATTGGGCCTCCACTGAGAGTACGGTTAGCTTTACTACAGCTTTCTTTCATTCTTCTACGTTTGTATTCTCCTAATTATTGTTGTGTCTTCACCATATGTTGGAGATGATCTCTGTCAAGTCATAAATGTGAACCACGAATAATATGGGACCCAGCACTACTGCAAGTTGCCACCTATTTGTATTCACCTATTGGTGGTTGCCAGGGGTCGATACATAGCTCCTGGCCCCGCCTCTTCACTGATCGCTACTAGGTCCTCTCTCTCCCTGCTCCATGAGCTTTATTAACCTCGTCTTAAAACTTAGTAGGATCCTGCCTTCACTACATCACTTGCCAGACTGTCACACTTCCTGACAGCTCTATGACTAAAGAAATACTTCCTAACATCTCTTTGACTCATTTGAGTCTTCAACTCCCTATTGTGGCCCCTTGTTTCTGTGTCCCGTCTCTGGAACATCCTGTCCCTGTCCACCTTGTCAATTCCTCGCAGTATTTGTATGTCGTTATCATGTCTCCCCTAACCCTCCTGTCCTCCAGTGTCGTCAGGCCGATTTCCCTTAATCATTCATCGCAGGACATTTCCGTTAGCTCCGGAACTAGCCTTGTTGCAAACCTTTGCACTCTCTTGACGTACTTGACCAGGTGTGGGTTCCAAACTGGTGCTGCATGCTCGATTATGGGCCTGACGTACAGGGTATACAGAGTCTTGAACGATTCCTTACTGATGTATCGGAAAGCTGTTCCCAGGTTTGCCAGGCGCCCGTGTGGTGCAGCAGGTATCTGGTTGATGTGCGCCTCAGGGGATGTGCTCGGTATTATACTCACCCCAAGATCCTTTTCCTTGAGTGAGGTTTGCAGTCTTCGGCCACCTAAACTATACTCTGACTGAGGTCTTCTTTGCTCTTCCCCGATCTTCATTACTCTGCATTTGGCGGGTTAAATTTAAGGATCCAGTTACTGAACCAAGCTGTCCAGGTCTCTTTGTAGTCCTGCCTGGCCCTCATCTGATTTAATTCTCCTCCCGCAAACGGGAACACTTCTGAGTCTATCCTTTCAGTCATGTCATTCGCATATACCAAAAATAGCAATGGTCCTAGGACTGACCCGTGTGGAACCCCGTTCTTCACAGGCGCCCACTCTGACACCTGGTCACGTACCGTTACTCGTTGTTGCCTCCCCGTCAGGTATTCTCTGATCCATTGCAGTGCCCTTCCTGTTATACGTGCCTGATCCTCTAGCTTTCTGGCTAATATCTTGTGAGGAACTGTATGTGCGTGTGTGTGTGTGTGTGTGTGTGTGTGTGTGTGTGTGTGTGTGTGTGTGTGTGTGTGTGTGTGTGTGTGTGTGTGTGTGTGTGTGTTTGTGTGTGTGTGCATGTACTCACCTACTCACCTAGTTGAGGTTGCAGGGGACGAGTCCAAGCTCCTGGCCCCGCCTCTTCACTGGTCGCTACTAGGTCACTCTACCTGAACCGTGAGCTTTATCATACCTCTGCTTAAAGCTATGCATGGATCCTGCCTCCACAACATCGCTTCCCAAACTATTCCACTTCCTGGCTACTCTGTGACTGAAGAAATATTTCCTAATATCCCTGTGATTCATCTGTGTCTTCAACTTCCAACTGTGTCCCCTTGTTGCTGTGTCCCATCTCTGGAACATCCTGTCTTTGTCCACCTTGTCAGTTCCTCTCCGTACTTTATGTGTGTGTGTGTGTGTGTGTGTGTGTGTGTGTGTGTGTGTGTGTGTGTGTGTGTGTGTGTGTGTGTGTGTGTGTGTGGCGTGTGTCTGTGTATGTGTGTCTGTGTATGTGTGTCTGTGTATGTGTGTATGTGTACTCACCTAATTGTCCTCACCTAATTGTGGTTGCTGGGGTCGAGACTCAACTCCTGGCCCCGTCTCTTCACTGATCGCTGTAGGTCCTCTCTCTGCTTCCTGAGCTTTGTCATACCTCGTCTTAAAGCTACGTATAGTTCCTGCCTCCACTACATCACTTACTAGGTTATTCCACTTCCTGACGACTTTATGATTGAAGAAATACTTCCTAACATTCCTGTGACTCGTCTGAGTCTTCAGCTTCCGAGTGTGACCTCTTGTTTCTGTGTCCCCTCTCTGGAACATCCTGCCTCTGCCCACCTTGTCAATTATTCCTAGTATTTTATATGTCGTTATCATGTCTCCCCTGACCCTCCTGTCCTCCAGTGTCGTCAGTCCGATTTCCCTTAACCTTTCTTCGTAGGACATTCCCCTGAGCTCCGGAACTAGCCTTGTTGCAAATCATTGTACTTTTTCTAATTTCTTGACGTGCTTGACCAGGTGTGGGTTCCAAACTGGTGCTACATACTCCAGTATGAGCCTGACATACACAGTGTACACTGTCTTGAACGATTCCTTACTAAGGTATCGAAACACTATTCTCAGGTTTGCCAGGCGCCCACATGCTGCAGCAGTTATCTGGTTGATGTGTGCTTCCGGAGACGTGTTCGGCGTTATGGTCACCCCAAGATCTTTCTCCTTGAGTGAGGTTTGCAGTCTTTGTCCACCTAGCCTATACTCTGTCTGCGGACTTCTTTGCCCTTCCCTAATTTTCTTGACTGCATTTGGCAGAGTTGAATTCAAGAACACAGTTGCTGGACCACGTGTCCAGCCTGTCCAGGTCTCTTTGTAGACCTGCCTGATCCTCATCTGATTTAATTCTTCTCATTAACTTCACATCATCTGCGAACAGGGACACTTCAGAGTCTATCCCTTCCCTCATGTCATTCACATATATAAAAAATAGCACTGGTCCTAGGACTGACCCCTGTGGGACCCCGCTCGTCACAGGTGCCCACTGTGATACCTCATCACGTACCATGACTCGTTGTTGCCACCCTGTCAGGTATTCTCTGCTCCATTGCAGTGCCTTTCCTGTTATACGCACTTGGTCCTCCAGCTTCTGCACTAATCTCCTGTGAGGAACTGTGTCAGAGGTCTTCCTGTAGTCCAGGAAAATGCAATCAATCCACCCTTCTCTCTCGTGTCTTACTTATGTTACCTTGTCATGTAACTCCAGAAGGTTTGTGACACAGGATTTTCCTTCCATGAATCCGTGCTGTGTGTGGGTGTGTTTGTGTGTGTACACAACTGTCTGTAGTTGAAAGGGTCGATTCACAACTCCTGGCCCCACCCCTTCACTGGTCGCTACTAGGCCCACTCTCTTCCTGCTCCATGAGCTGTATCGTATCTCTTTCTAAAGCTATATATGGATCCTGCCTCCCCTTCATCACTCTCCAGATTGTTCCACTTCCTGGCAAATCTATGAATAAAACATACTTTCTAACATCTCTGTGACTCATCTAAGTCTTCAACTTCCAGTTGTGACACCTTGTTGCTGTGTCCCATCTCTGAAACATCCTGTCGCTATCCACCTTGTCAATTACTCTCAGTATTTTATATGTCGTTATCATGTCCCCATTATTCCTCTGTCCTCCAGTGTCGTCAGGTCGATTTCCCTTAACCTCTTCTTATAGGACATATACGTGCTTGACCAGGTGTGGGTTCCAAACTGGAGCTGCATACTCCAATATGGGCTTAATTAACGTACACGGTGTACAGGGTCCGGAACGCCTTCTTACTGAGATGTCGGAATGATATTCTTAGGTTTGCCAGGCGTCCATATGCTGCAGTAATTATTTGGTTGATGTGAGTCTTAGGAGATGCCCTAGGTACTATACTCACCTCAAGATCTTTTTCCTTTAGTGAGGTTTACAGTCTTTGGCCCCTAGCCTGTACACTATCTGCGGTCTTCTTTGACCTTCCCCAATTTTCATGACCTTGCAGTTGGTGGGGTTAAACCCCAGGAGGCAGTTGCTGGACCAGACTTGCAACCTGTCCAGATCCCTTTGTAGTCCTATCTGATCTTCATCCGATTTAATTCTTTGCATTAGCTTCACATCGTCTGCAAACAGGGACACCTCTGAATCTATCCCTTCCGTCATGTCATTCACTGACCCCTGTGGAAATAAATGGTATAAAATACCAACACAATGGAAATATAAACACATATGCAAATCTGACGATTCAAAGAATACCTGTGTTCAACATCGAAATTTACACAAACATTTAATCAACTGCAGAAACGCAAGACTTTTCGCCAGAGAAGACAACACTCGATACTGAAGAATCCTTGAATCATCACTTATCTGTATATCCAACAACTTCAACAAGAACAACGGCTTCTATAACATAGCTGAACCCCTTGCCAAGAAACTTCTTCATCGCAATCCCACATAAGAACTTAAGAATAGAACACTACAGAAGGTCTACTCATATACTTATCCAATCTCTCTACAAAGCTACCCAAGGTATTAGACTCTATGACCCTACTCGGTAGTGTCACATGCAGCATTCTCCACCTGACCCAGCACTCTCAACCTGACCTCATCCTATAATCTGTTTGACTTGATAAAGCCCACTATGTGGGCGAAACGTTGTCAATAAAGGATCACATTATACTGCATATGTGTTTATATTTCCACCCCTGTGGAACCCTGATCGTCACAGGTGCCCATTCTAACGCCTCGTCACGTACCATGACTCGTTGTTTCCTTCCTGTCAGTTATTCTCTGATCCGTTGCAGTACCTTCCTTGTTATTGCCTGCTCCTCTAGCTTTTGTAATAATCTCTTATGTGCAACCGTGTCGAAAATCTTCTTACAGTCCAAGAAAATGCAATCTATCAACCCCTCTTTCTTTTGCCTTACTTTTGTCGTCTTGTCGTAAAACTCCACTAGGTTTGTGACACAGGATTTCCCTTCCCTGAAACCGTGCTGATTATCATTAATGAGCTCATTGCTTTCTAGGTGTTCCGCCACTCTTCTCTTAATAAGGTTCTCCATGACTCTGCATACTATACATGTCAGTGGCACTTGTCTCTATAATGTCCCATTTCC
>NW_026465131.1:0-13160 GCF_026875155.1 Cherax quadricarinatus
CCGCCTACCCCGTGCTGCCCTCGTCTGGCCCTCCCCTCCACTGGCCTATAAAAACCAGTTTCTTGCCTTTGCTCCAACCCCCCCACCACGATGCGTGAACACTAACTCCCGGCCGAGGGTGATTACCTCATCTTTTGTATATGTTCTACTGTCTTCCTATTATGTCCCAGAATTGTATTGATAAAGCCCCCGGGTGCGAAAATTTCAATAAAGATATCCGATGCTGCACAGTGTCTTAACTTTCATATTGTCGGTATTTTATACCTTTCTGCACAACTTGTCAAACACGCAACTTTTTGGAATCTTGGGTTTAGAGACCTACAAGACCCTTTTTCACGGCTGCTGCAACAACCCCTCTCTTTGGAAGGACCCACTTCCATGGGGAACCCCCCTACCAGTGACTCCCTCGCTGCTGCCCTCCCCCTCCACTGACGCCTATAAAAACGCCAGCCCTTGCTTTGCTCCAACCTCCCCCACCACGATCGTGAACCTAACTCCAAGGCCGAGGACTGATTACCTCCTTTTGTAATTTTGTTCACTTTCTTCCATTATGTCCCCAGAATCGTATGATAAAGCCACGGTGGCGAAACGTCTACAATAAAGATTCCAGAGCTCACTGTGTCTTAATTTCATTTGCGGTATTTTTTACCTTTCTTTCACAACTTTCAACACTGAAAAAATATGGAATCTTGGTTCAAGGGGCAACAAGACCTTCTTCACGGGTGCTGAACTAACCCATCTCTTTGGGAAAGGACCTATTTCCCCTTTGGGGAAATCCCGCCTCCCAGTGCCCCCCCTTCTGCTGCCCGTCCCCCCAAACTGACGCCTATAAAAACGCCCGTTTCTTCCCTTTTGCTCCAGCCCTCCCCCTCCCCCACGATGCTGTGAACACAAACCCCAAAGGGGGGGGACTGTTTTCCCTAATCTTTTGAAATTAGCTATGTTTTTCCCCTTTTTATTCCTAGAATCTGTATTGATAAAGCCACGGGATGGCGAAACTTTTTCAATAAAGATATCCAGAGGGTTCCATGTGTTTTAAAACTTTCTATTGTCGGTTTTTTTTCCTTTTTGCAAACTTGTCAGACACTCCCAAATTTCAGGGAAAATTTTGGGTTCAAGGGGAATTTTAAAAGCCCTTCTTCAGGGCTGCTGCAAAACCCACCCTTTTTGGGGAAAGGGCCCTATTCCCAGGGGGAAAAATCCCCCCCCCAGTGACTGCCCTCTCCTGTGCCCTTCCCACCCAAATGACCCCTATAAAAACGCCAGTCTTCTTCCCTTTGCCCCAACTCTCCTCCCCCCCACGATGCTGTAAAACACTAACCCCAAAGGCCGGGGGCTGATTACCTCATTTTTTTGTATATAGTTATACTGTTTTTTCCTATTATGCCCCTAGAATGGGTATTGATAAACCCAACGGGATGGCGAAAACGTCTACAAAAAGATATCCAATGCTGAAAACATGTGCCCTTTTTAACTTTCATATTGTCGGTATTTTATACCTTTCTTGCACAATCTTTTTTTCCATAAGGAAATTTTCTAATGTTTATTTTTTTAATTTGGGTCATCCTACGCTAAATTGTTTTCAAAACGAATTTATGTCCATTTTTAATACGGGGGCCCCAGAACTGGGGCTGCAAAATCTATGTGAGGCCGGTCTCAAGAAAGGGAAAATGCAGGAAAAAGGGGTCTTTAGTGACCCCGAGGATTTGCCAGGGGTCACATAATGTTTGTTTTAAAGGAAACCTAATGTTGTAGTTAAGAACTGTAGATTTTAAAGGCATGTTCAGGTAGTGCTGGCTTGGAAATAAAAACCAAAAAATGCAGTATAATGTGTTTCCTTTTATTGAAAAACGTTTCACCCACACAGGGGCTTTTTCAAGTCACACACGGATCTCCCGGGGGTTTGGGAAAGGTAGGGAGAATTTTTATTTTCAGAATGTTGAGGCGGGTGGAGAATGTGCATCTGATAAACTACCGGGGGGGTTTTATAGAGCTTGGGTGCTAGGCGGGGATATTGGACAAGTTGGGGTTTTAAGACCTTTGCTGTTTTTATTTCCCTTTTTTGGGGGTTTAGCAAAGGGAAGAAGTTTCTTGGCGAGGGGTTTCCCGCAAAGTTATAAAAGGGCCATTGTTCTGGTTAAAATTTTTGGGTTATAGAGAAAACAAAGATTCCAGGATTCTTCGTATTTTGTTGTTTTCCCTTTTGGTTTAAAATTTCTTGAGTTTCTGTATTTTAATTTAAAAATGGATGTGTGAATTGGGGATGTTTACACAGGCTTTCCCTTTAAATCGCAGCCCTGCTTGCATTTTTGGGGTTTTTAAAATTTACGTTTTTGGGGGTCTTTTTGATGTTTCGCCCCAAATATAATTTTTTTGCCAGTCTTTTTAAAAGGGGGATTATGAAACCCCCTGAAAAGGATGGAGGTTGCCCTGTTATACTGGTGATGTTTGAGGGCGGGTTGTGGGGGTTTAGATACTTGGAATATGTTTTGGAAAAAGATTTTGGGAAAACATTTTTGGGCCCAATGGAGTTGGGGGGAAGGACTATGTATCTCTTCTCGGCAGTGCCCTTCTCTGGTGTTTTGAAAAATTTTTTAAATCTCGCCGTCGCAGTCCCCTTGATGAAGGGGACGGGGGAAAGTGGAGTTTTGGAAAAATTTGGGTTCAATTATATTTCATTCTTCCTCAAGGAACTTTTGCTGCAGATTGCAACGGGAGCATTAAACATTTTCCCAACCCCACCCGGAAAAAGACACTGCCGAGAAAGATATTTAGTTTTCCCCAAACCAAAACTCCTTTCCCCCAAAACATGTTTCCCAAACATCTTTGCCAAAAAAACCTTTCCAAAAAGTATCTCCCTCCACAACCACCCCAAATAAAGGACATCACCAGTAGAAAGACGGGGACAACCTCCTTCCCTGCGGGGTATACAAAACCCCCTTTAAAGACTGAAAACCAAATTATATGTGGGCGAAACATAAAGAGACCTCCAACACGTATTTCAAAAACACCAATATGCAAAGGGGGATGCGATAGGGGGAAATTTCCTTGTAAAACATCCCCAATTAAACAAAACCATTTAATTAACAAACCAGAAACTCAAGAATTATAGCCACAGAAGACAACACTAAAATTTACAGAAGAACCCGGGGAATCATCTTTTAAATCTCAAATAACCAAAAATTTTAAACCCCGAAAAAAGGGCTTCTTTAACATAGCTGAACCACTCGCCAAAAAAACTTCTTCATCCTATCCCACATAAGAAAATTGAACCGAGAAGGTTACTCAAACTTGTAAAATATCCCCCCCCCTAGCTCCCCAAAGACACTAAAAACCCCCCCCGGGGAAGACCCTCAGATCCCAGCATTCTCCAGACCTCAACATTCCTGAACTTAAAACCCGGGGTCCCCTTCCAACCCCAGGTAGACCCGTTTTGTGACTTGAAAAACCCACGGTTTGGGTGAAACGTTGTCAATAAAGGATCAAATTATACGCATTTGTTTTTTTTTTCCATTGTGTCGGATTTTTATACCATTTTTTTTCCATATGCTGGCTTGTGATGCTGTGTAAAAAAGGGCCGGGTTATTTTCCCATTAATTTTTGATTGTGTTTTAATTTTTGGAGGTTTAGATCAGGGTCAACGTGATCATTCATCTTTTATTTTTAAAAATAGTTTTGTTTAAAACCGTTTTTAGGGTGGTGAGTTCTAATACTGATTTTGTGGGGGTGGGAGCTTTGGAAAATTAAAACCGCAAAAGCATTTTGGGTCATGCAGAGTATAGTCACTAAAAAATAATAAAATTTGTTTTTGGTCTATGTTTGTGTTTGAATAGCTAAAGTAAAACTAGGTTAAACTAATACTAAAAAAAAAAATTTTAAAAGGGCACCAGACCCCAACTCTTGTAATTGAAAAAGGTTTAAATTTAAAATTTGAATTTAGTGTTGTCTATTTATTGGGGCTAGAATGGGGCCTAAAGTACAACTGGGTATAAACTTTAATATAAAAATACAAATTGAAATGGTACTTGCAATTGCACTAGGTCTGATATAGATTTTTTAACAAGAACAAAGTAAACTGGGTTTTAAAATTGCAAATAAAATTCACAAATTTAAAGTAAAAAAAAGAATAAAAAGTAAAAATAACAATGGAAAAGACTTGGTTAAAAATATGATAGAAATTTTGGTAGCCCGGTACACAGGTACCCCAGGTAAAAAGGGTACTCGGGTACAAAGGAAAATTATAAAGGTTGGAGTTAAAATATACAAACTTAAAAATTTTGGGCCCAAAAAAATGTTATGAAAAGTATAAAAAAATTTTTTTAAATTGTAAAAAATTTAAAATTGACGGGTGAAAATAGGGTTTTTAATAAAATTTTGTAAGAAATAATGTTTAAAAAAAAAAAAGATTAATTACCAAAATAAAGGGTAAAAAAGAAATTGTTTTTTTTAAAAAAAAAAAAATTTAAAAAGAACATTTTATTTGGATTCAATATTCCCACGGGTTTGTTTTTACTAAGGTTATTTGGCAGTAAAAACGGTATTTAAAAATAGAAAAATAAAAATTTTAAAAAAGGGTTAAGGGTTAATTAGAAAAGTAAGGGAAATTTTAAATAAAAAAAAATGTTAAGGGTAAATTTTTATGATAGAAAAAATGGAAAATTAACTAATATTTTATTAAGTAAAAAAAAAATTTAAATAGTATTTAAAAAAAATATGGGGGGTAGAATATGGACAAGAAATTTATAAATTTCATTTAAATTTTTTAAAAGCAAACATAGTAAATAAGAAAATTAATAAGGTACTTATGTTTTACTAGTAAAAATCACTTTAATGAGGTATTTGGGTTTTATGAAAATTACTAAAAGATTGTACTATAAAATATTGAACAATAATGGGAAAAACAAACACTTTTGGGTTTTTTTGGGTTTGGGAAACATTATTTAGTTATTCTCTTAAGTTTAAAGTATCCCTGAAAAATTCGTGATAGTTTTTTTCTCGTTCGTGTTTGTGTACATTTACCTACATTTTTTTTCCCTAATTTAAATTTTTAATAGAATTTTCCATCCCTTTGTAAGTTTGGTGTTTTGTGTCATTTTTCTCCCGTTTAAGTTTTTTGCTCTATAAAAGGGGGGTTCGGGATTTTTTTTTGGAAGACATTCGTTTATGTATACCTTTATTTTAAAATAGATCAATTATTAAGTTTTTTTTTTCCTGCCATGTGGTGGAATCAAAGCAAAACACTTTTTCTACCAGGGGATCCTAGAAACCGGTTTCCCCTTTATTTCTGACTCGGGTTACAATAACATTTGTTTGGTCCTTTATGTTTGGGGATAGTAATTTCTTACTTTTCTTTGGTTCTATCACTGGGAAAAAGGGGACTTTTAAACTTTTACTGCGTCCGTTTGTTTTTCGCTCAGTTTTATCTTCTTGGGGCAAAGTAGTCACAAAACGGGTTTATCTAAGTTGTTTTTTCCATTTTTTTAACTCCCTTCTTAACCCTTTTTGTATTAGAGATATTATTTTTTTTGGATGGTCTTTCCATAGTTAGTCTTTCCCGGGTGTTGAAAATTTTTGTTAAAAACTAGGTTTTTGTTCTCGAGTTGCCCTTTCCGGGTGTCTTTTTTGTTAGGTCTTCGAAGATTCATTTTTTCAAAATTTAAGGGGGAAAATGAACAAACTTTGGGTATCGGGATTGTTGGGTCATACCTGAGAGACTATTTTGGTAGGTTGAATCCGGGGAAGGAGAGGGGAGGAGGGGTGGTAAAAGCTATGTTTTGTTGTTATTGTTTTGGTGTCGCCTTGAGCGGTGGTGAAAAGGGGGTGGTAGCGGGGCCGGCGTCCCCCCTTTGGTTTCCACTTTTTTTAATAGTTAAAATTTTTCGGTTTTTCTTGCTGGCCGGGGTGGTTTCCTCTGAGTTTTGCGCCTCTTAATACTACAGGAATTGTTGAAAGTTAAAAATAATTTTTTAGTTTTTACAAAGTTGGGGTTACTTGTTGGGGCGGGGCGCGGGGGGGTTGGGTTTTGGGGTTTTTTGTGGGCAGTCTTCCTTTGATCTCTATTATTTTCGATTTTTTGGGTTTCATATTAGTAATCTTTGGTCATTCGGGGTTTTATATTTTTGGTAGTGCATTTTTGTTTTGTAACTGGGTCATCATAAGGGCTTTGGGCCAAAAGGGTTGAGAAAAGTATGGAGCTTGGAGGTCGCGGGCTTTTGCTGCCGCTCCCACCAAAATTGGGACAAATTTATGAGAAAAAGGAAAAATTAGGAAGTATTTTTTGGGGCCAAAAAGCTGTCAGGAAGCGGAGCATCTGAAGAGTTACGTAATAAAGGCAGGACCCATACATAGCTTGAAGACGAGGTACGCTGAAGTTCAGGGAAAGAAGGAGAAGGGGACCTAGTTGGACCAGCGAAGGGGCGGGCCCAGGCTGTGAATTACCCTTTCAAACCCAAAAAAAGATGAGTATAAAAAGGGCAAGTACACCCCCCACAGAGGGGCAAAATGGGTCATCGTGTTGAATTCCTTAAAAAGTAAAAACCCAAAAAGGGGTAAAAAGCTGGTAAATGGGGTTTAAAATGAAACCCCTTAAAGGGGAAAAAAAAACGAGGGGGAAAATTGGAGAACATTCTATTTTGGAAATGGGATGAGGTGCTCTTCAAACCGCCGACAAGTGTTTTTGATTTGGTCGTCCTGGAAATCGGTTTAAGTCTTTTTTCTTTTTTGCCAAATTTTTTTTTTTACTGCAATGCATTTTCCCTTTTTTCCGCGTGATTTTCTTTTTGAAAACCCTTTTTTTCCTTTCTTTTCATCATATTTTTTTTTTTTTTGGGCAGTTTGTTCTTTTAAACCCATAGCTTTTTTTTTATTAATTCTCTTTTCCTTTATTTTCTAAAGTTTATTGGTTTTTCTTTATAAAAGTTATTTAAAAAAAAATTTTTTAAAAACGAGGGCTTTTTTTTTGATTTTTTAAAGGGAAGAAAAAATTTTATTGGAAAAAGTAAAAAATATATTCTGGTTTAAAATAATTTTTTCCCTTAAATTTTTAAATTTTTTTTTTTCATTTCCTAAATTTAAAAAATCAAGCTGAAACCTAGAGTTGGAAAAAAAGTTTTTGATTTTGGATGATCAAAATGTGAAGAAACTTCCGGTTTTTAATTCTGCCCCCTTTTTCTATGTGTGATCCCATTACCTGGTTTTCAACCCCCATTATTGATTTAATTGATTCAGGGAAAAAACCCCTTGTCCCGCGGAAACTTTTCCCAAAAAACCCCCCCCTGGGGTCCCTTCCCTCAAAAATGAACCTCCTTCCAGTAAGTCGATCATGGAGACGCTTAGGGGACTTAGCAGGGTCAGGACCGAAGAAAGGCCCCGTCTCTCCCGGACATAACTTCAAGGATTTTTTTTCGTATATTGAATCAATTCGTAGAAACAAAAAAAAATTTAGATTTCTAGAATTATTTTTTAGGGTTTTTACGGCCCTTTTATAAAATTTTGGGGTTCCCCATAAAAAAAAACCCAAAAAGTTTAACGAAATTAGGAATATTTTTACACTACTACTCCTAAACTACTACAATTTTGTACTACGAGTAATAATAAAAAAAGAAAAAGGTGGGAAACAAAAAAAAAAGTACCAAAGACTAACAGACAAGAAAAAAGTTTTTAAGACCTGGGGACATCTCACTTTTTTAAAATTTTTTTATTTTTGGGGAATTTTTCACACACACACACACACAAGGCACTGCCCCAAATTTATTTAGAGGGAAAACCGACGGGGGGCAACAACGAGGGCATGGGAATGGGTGAAAGGGATCACAGTGGGCACCTGTGACGGGCGGGGGGCCCCCGAGGTTGGTTCCAAAAACCAGTGCTTTTTTTCTGGTATTTTGTGGGAAAGACCTGATGGAAAGGGGAAAAACTCAGAGGTTTTCCCTGTTGGGGATGATGTGAAGTTTAAAGAGGGAAAATTTAAAACAAAAAAATGGGATCAGGCAGGACTTTAAAAAGCCTGGACGGTCGACACGTGGTCCAGGGAACTGGGTGCTTGAATTCAAAACCCCGCCCAAAAGCCCAAAATCATGAAGATCGGGGAAAAAGGGGGGAAAAAAGGGCTAGACAGGTTTTAGACTAGGTGGCCAAAGGGCTGGGAAACCTCGCTCAGTGAAATAGATTTTTGGGGTGGGCCTTTTAAAAACCCAAACATTCTCGGGAGGAAAACATAACCAGATAAATGTGCAAACATATTGGCGCTGGGAAAACCCCTTGGAAAAAGTGTTCCCCATACCCCTTTGAAGGAATCGTTAAGACACTGTTTCACGGGGTACAAACAGGGCCCATACTGGGGTTTTGCACTCCCCTTTTTTAACCCCCACCTGGTTAAACACGTCAAAATTAGAGAAATGCAAATTTTTTATCAAAAAGAACGCCCAAGCCACAAGGGCTATACAAAAAGGGTTTTTAACAAGGGTAGTTCCCGGAAAATCAGGGGTATTCCCAAGAAAGGTTGAGGGAAATCGGGCTGACAACATTTGGGGGACAGGCGGGGGTCAGGGTTTTGACATTTTAACGACATACAAGTACTGCGTGGGAAAAGAAAGGTAGACAGAGACGGTTGGTTTTCCCAAAAGGGGCACAAAAAACAAGGGGGCACAACTGGGGAAACTGAAGACTCAACGGTCATAGGGTTGTTAGGAAAAATTTCTTTTAAAACACAGAGGCGTCAGGAAGGGAATAGCCTAAAAAAGTAAATAGTGGATGCAGGGAAACCCTACTAGCTTTAAGGGGCGAGGTATGTCAAAGCTCTGGAAACAAAGAGAAGAGGAGAGAGAAGGGCCTATTGCAATTTTGTGAAGAGGCGGGGCCCAAAAGCGTGTCTCGACCCCTGCAAAAAACCCCCAATTAAAGGTTTAAATAAAGGGTTTGGTGAATACACCCCCACCCACAAACACAACACACCCCACCCCACCCACACTTACACCAAAATACACACACACACACACACCCCACAACACCCCCACACACACAAAATCGGTCGGGAAAAAAAATGGAGGACAGGAGGGTCAGGGGAACTTTATAACGAAAAATAAAAAATACTGCATGGAATTTGATAAAGGGAACAGAGAAAGATTGTTCCCGAATTTGGGGCACCCGAAACCCAAAGGGGGGGGAAATTGGAAGATGAAGACCTTTAGATAGTCAAAGGGTATTAGGAAATTTTTTTCTTCATCATAGGTAGTTTTGAAAGTGGAAATAGTCTTTTCAAGCGATTAGTGGGGGCAGGAACCCAATATCGTTTTAAGACGGGTTTTGATAAAGTCATGGGGCAGGGGGGGAGAGGAAACCCAGTAGCGGGCGGTGAAGAGGCGGGGCCAGGAGCTAGTCTCGACCCCTGAACCACAATTTGGTGAGTAAATTTGGGGGAGTAAAAAAAAAAACAAAACACACACCCCACACACACACAACACAGGGGACTACACAGGGAAAGAGGAACTTCCTGAACGGGGTTTAGTGGGAAAAGAGAACTGGGGGAGGGAAAACCAGTTAATGAGATGATGGAAAAATGTAGCAAAAAAAAATGCAAGGAGGCTGAGGGAGGTTTTTTTACCCAAGGGGGAACAGGGAAAAATGAAAAAGCCAGGGTGGGGGCCCATGGTTTACCCAAAGGGGCAGGGGGGGCAAAAACCAAATGTGTTTGGGAAAAGGGAAAAAATATAGAAGGCCCAAAAGGGCCCAAGGGGAAAAGGGAGAGCACGTAGAGCCAAAAAGAAATATGCCCCAATAAGAAAAGGGAGGCCCCAAAAACAAAAGAAAATTGGGCATAGCAGCGGAAAACCAAAAATTTAACCCCAAAAATTTTTGTACGCCCCATCAGGAGGGAAAAAAACAGTCAAGGACCAGGTAATTTAGGGCCAAAAGGGAAGGGAAAAGGGGGAGAGACAACAAGAAATGGGCCGTGAAGTATGTGAGGAACTCAAAGGTTTCAAGAAGTGTTCCCCGAGGGGGGACAGAAGGGGCTCCAGGAAGCGGAGAGGTTGGGGGACCCACCATGTTTCGGACACAGTGCCCCACAAAAACCCCGGGGAAAAAAGTGAAGAGGCCCTCTGAGTGAGCAAAATTTCCCCAAAGGGAATGGGGCCCGAAACATCTCCCCATGGGGATTGGAGAGAGGGGGCAAGGCGCTAAGGGGGCACCCCTAAAAAAACAATATTCAAAAACATCTATTTGAAAAAGGGAGATTGCCTGAGGCATGGGAAAACAGCAAATGTAGTCCCCAAACTTTTTAAAAAAAGGGGAAGACATTTAAGCATTAAACAACAGACCCGTGTCATGACATGTATAGTATGCAAAATCATGGGGGAAGATTATCAGGAGAAAGTGGTGGGGAAAACCCAGAAAGGAATATCTCCCCAAAAAGCAAGCCAACTTTGGTTTTTAGGGGCGGGAAAAACCTGTGTCCAAAGACTGGAGGGCCCATGACTGTTGACAGCAAGTAAGACCCAAAAAGAGAGGGGTGGGGGGAAATTCATAATTTTTGGACTGCAAAAAGGCGTTTTACCAGTTCCACAACCCAAAAGATTGGTGCAAAGACTTTGGGGGAACCCCAAACAGGGATAACAGGGAAGGGGACTACAATGGATCGGGGAAAACTTTTCAGGGAAAACGCACGATCATGGTTTCGTGGCAGGTGCAGGGGTGGGCCCCTGTGACCACGGGGGGGCCCCCCAGGGGGGAGTCCTAGGACCCCGTGCCCGTTTTGGTATTTGTGAAGACATGACGGAAGGAATAGACTCTGTGGGGCCCTGTTTGCAGATGACGTGAAATTTTGAGAAGAAATTTACTTCCCATCGAAGACCAGCAGAAAATACAAAAGGGGTTCCCGGACACTGCAGACCTGGTCCCGCAATTGGGTCCTGGAGTTTTAATCCCACCAAAAAGCCCAAAATCATGAAAAATGGGGGAAAAACAAAGAAAAGCAGACGGAGTTCATTTTTAGGGGGGGGGGAAAACACAAACCCCATTCAAGGGAAAAAAATCTTGGGTAGTATAACACCAGGCATATCTTTCCCGAAGCGCACAAACAATTAAAAAATGCTGCGCATGTGGGGCCCCCCTAGCAAAAACCCCAGACCCCATTCCACATCTTAATAAAGGGAAACACTCAGGGCCCCGTTTCAAACCCTTTACGTTAGGGGCCCCCTTTTTTGGAGTATGCGGCACCTGTTTTGGAAACCCCCCACCCCAGCCAATCATGTAAAGAAACTAGAGGAAAATGCCCAAAAGGGTTTTCAACAAGACTAGTCCCAAAGCTAAAAGGTATGTCTACGAGGAGAGGTTAAGGGAAATCAACCTGACGACACTGGAGGACAGGAGAGATAGGGGGGACATGATAACGACTTACAAAATACTGAGAGGAATTGACAAGGTGGACAAAGACAGGATGTTCCAGAGACTGGACACAACAACGCGGGGACACAGTTGGAAGCTGAAGACAACAGGTTGAATTCACAGAGTGTTAGGAAGTATTTCTCAGCACAGACTAGTCTGTAAGTGAATAGTTTGGTAAGCGATGTGAGGGGAGGCAGGATCCGACCTACATAGCTTTACACAGAGGTACAATAACAGCTCATGGTTTCAGAGTGAAGAGTGACCTAGTAGCGACCAGTGAGAGAGCGGAGGCCAAGTAGCTTGACTCGACCCCTGTAACCTCAACTAGAGGAGAGTACACACACACACAATCACACACACACACAACATCACAGCAATCACTGTTAGATACTGGTCACTCCTGCAAGCTACTACCAGACATAGAGTAAAACACATAGTATAGGTGGTGGTAGACAGGGGTTTTGAATGGGTAGCGTGAGGGGAAGTAGAACGGTCTATCGATAAAGGGTAAAGTCAGTTATCACACTCACGTCCACGACACGCACGCAACACACACACACACAACTACAACACACAACACACACACACACACACACACACACACACACACACTCGCAAATACAACAGGCCTAGTGTCTAATCGACATTTGCCTAGGACAAAATGGTAACTAACACACATTCACGAGAGTGGAGTAACAGTTACCACCTATCTCCGCTACCCACCACGGGACATCCAGCCCCAGCTCTCACCCCCTCTCTCTCTCTCTCTACCTTTTCTCTCTCTCCCTCTCCTTCCATCTTTCCCCTCCTTCTGCTCAATCTCTATCTCTTTCTTTCTATCTTCTCTCTCCACCTCTCGTTCTCTCTCTCCCCTCCCTCCCCAATCATTATCCTAGCCTTCTTCCCAGAATTCACTCTCCCTCTCTCTCTCCCTACCTCTCTCTCACACACAAGCTCTTTTCGGTGGTAAAAAAAAAAGGGTAACCCAGAGGGCAGAGACCAAGGGGTCTGGAACTCGAACCCAGGAGGGATGAACCTGGGGGGAAGAAGACTGGGAGGTAAAGCTCAAAAAAATGGAGGAAGATCGGGGAAGGAAGCTAGCTGAGCTCGGCAGGGTAATAGAGGAGAGGATAGATAAAGAGAGCAGGAAGTGGGGATACAAGTCGTAGCAGCAGAAAAAAAGATATAGTGCTTAGAAGGGGAGCTAAAATACCTGAAACAGAATAACAATGACAGCACAGGAATGACATCAGGAACTTCTATACCAGTCACAGAGGAGGGGGCTGTAGGGATTCAGGAAAAGATGAGTAAAGGAAGATCAATCGTGGAGCTTGCAGTCAGTGCACGAGACACGTCTTATGCAGAGACTCTAACAGTCAACTACAGTGGCAGGGAACAGCTGAGCAGGGAAGACAGTTTAATAAGCATAGGGGCTGCAGCAAGGGCAGGATTGAAGGCAGGAAACGTCTCGATGGAAGGAGAATAAAACACCTCAGAGGATGCAAAGAGAGAGACAGTGGGATGAGGAGAGGAGAGGTCAGTGTTTGTCTACAGGCTCCAAGAAGTTAAAGGGGAACCTATGATGAAGAATCCAGGGGGAGAAGAAGCAATTGAAGGTATCTTGTAAGCAATAGGAGAGGGAGACATGACCCAGGTGGAAAATTTCGGAGAATTGGGTGGTTTGCACACAGAAGGAGATAGCTTGTCAAAGTAGTCATCAAGGCAGAATCAGCTCGAACCAGGGTCCTGCAGGAGAAAGCACGATTGAGGGACAAATT
>NW_026465132.1:0-13472 GCF_026875155.1 Cherax quadricarinatus
TTTTTTTAAATGTTAATTATGCCCCCCTTCCCCATCCGGGGGCGGTAGTCAAAGATTACAGAGGTACATAATGGGTCCAGGGACTGGGCCTCAAAGTTTTGATAGCTGAGCAAGTTACAGAGGTAATGAATTCACAATTTACAAAGGTAATGAACTCACAATTTTACAAAGGTAATGAACTCCAGGTAGGTTAGTCACAATCATGACAAGTTACAAGGTTTATTTACAGATTACAGAGGTACACAATGGGTCCAGGGACCGGGCTCCAAAGTTTTGATGGTTTGAACTAGGTACAAGGTAATGAACTCACAAGTTACAAGGTAATGAACTCACAAGTTACAAAGGTAATGAATACTGTAAGAATGGTTACTTACGTGTATACTGGCTGCAATCATGAACAAATTTTAGAGTAATGAGCAATTCACACTTCCACACCCGGTCACAACTGTAGTGAGTTATTTGTGCAAATGTTGTTTGCTGAGTCTCTCTCTCACACACACACACACACACACCACACACAATCTTTACACACACACAAAATAATCACACACACACACACACACACAACACACACACACACACACACACATACACAAACTCATACACACACACGCACACACACTCATACACATGTGCCTAGGACAAAATGGTAACTAACACACACACACACACCACACCTACACACCTACAACAGGCCTAGTGTCTAATCGACATGTGCTAGGACAAAATGGTAACTAACACACACACCCCACACACACAAAACCCACACAACACACAACACACAACACACCTACACACCTACACACCTACACACCTAAAAACGGGCCCTTTAGTGTCTAATCGACATGTGCCTAGGACAAAATGGTAACTAACTAGCTAACTAACACACGCTTTCACACACACACACACGCATCACCACACACACGAAATCAAAACACACCACGCATCACACACACACACGCATCACACACACACATGCATCACACACACACACGCATCACACACACACGCATCACACACACACAGGCATCACACCACACACACGCATCACACACACACACGCATCACACACACACACGCATCACACACACACACGCATCACACACACACATGCATCACACTCACACACACATCACACACATACACGCATCACACACACACGCATCACACACACGCATCACACACCACGCATGACACACAACACGGGCTTTCACACACACACACACACACACACACACACAAACACACACACCACACACACACACACACACACACACACACACACACACACACGTGCTCATATACAACAGGCCTAGTGTCTAATCGACATGTGCCCCCGGACAAAATGGTAACTAACACACACACATACACACACACACACACATACACACACACCCCAAAACAAAAACACAACACACACACCCCACACACACACAACATACACACCACACACACACACCACACACAACCACACACACCACACACACACCACACACACACCCACACACCACACACACACCACAACACACCACACCCACACACACACACCACACACACAACACCACACAAAACACATGCACACACGCACACGCACACACGCACACGCCACACACCCCACACACACACACACGCACATACACACACACACACACACACACACACACACACACACACACACACCACACACTCCACCACTTGACACAAACACTAGACACAAACACTACCACCCCCTTCCCTACCACCTCACCTTAGCCACCTACCCATCCCCCAAACCACCTAACCCCTCCCCAAACCGTCTAACCCCGCCCAACAACCTCCCTCCCTCCAATAACCATCCTCCCCCTCCCCCATAACCATCCATCCCCTCTCTCCCCCAAAACCATCTCAACTCCCCCCCCAACTATCTCTACCCTCCAAAACCATCCTCCCCCTCCCCCACAACCATCCATCCCCTCTTCCTAACCATCTATTCCCCTCCCCCTAACCAGGTTTGAGGACAAGGGTTCCCAAAGGGACGAATCTGAGAGGGAGGAATGGGAGATAGAGCTCAAAAAAAGGGAGGAAGGACGGGGGGAAGGAGACTAGATGAGCGGAAAGGAAGAGGGAAAGGAGAGGTAGCAGCATAATGCAGAAGGTGGAAGCAACAGGCCACAGAAGCAGAAATCAAGATAGAGAGATTTAGAAGAGGAGCTGAGACATCTGAAACAGCACAGAGACAAAGATATTACAGAAGTAGCATGGGGCAATGGCTACATCGAACACAGACAACAGGCCCCGAAGGAAGCATGGAAACTAAACTGTATGCAGAGGTCCTGTCAACCCCACATGGGGGCCAAAAACAAAGACAGGGAGCACTCTAGGACAGAAAGAGAGGTTGGAAGACATCGAAGGAACTAGGACATGTGCAAGGACCTTACCAGTACCTGTGGGGGCCAGGAGCAGGTGAGCAGAAGGATAACCAAGAAGCATAGGGGCCATAACGAGGGAAGGGACTGAAGGAAGGAACACCCACGGGAAGGAACTAAAACACTCAGAGGATGCAATGGGAGTCACAGTGGGAGGTGGAAAGGGAGAGATCCGTGTTTGTCTATGGGCTAGACGAAGCTCAAGGGGAAACTTATGATGAAAGAAAGCAGGAGGAGAAAAAAGCGATTGAAGACATCATGAAGGTGATAGGCGAGGGGCACATGACCCAGGTGGCAAATTTTCGGAGAATTGGGTGGTTCACAAAGAAAAGGAATCGGCCTCTCAAAGTAATTTCAAGGCAAATCAACCCGAACCATGATCCTGCAGGAGAAAGTACGGCTGAGAGGCAAGCAGGAGTTCCGGAGTGTGTAAACCCCGACCGAGACAGAACACAGGACGAAAGGAAGACAATTTAAAAAAGAGAATTCAAAAACGAAAGGAGAAATGGGAGGAAATGAAAAAGGAGAGCAGAATAACCCAGGATCAAATGGAAGGACAAGCGCACCCCCCAGAAAACACCTGCAGAAGGACTCCAGCCACGACACCCCCAAGGCAACTGAACAATCCAAACCAACCATCACACACCGATCCCTCTGTTTTCCACCCCCCGCCCCCACAGTTACAGTATTAGAACAGAAGTTGAAGGTTTGGTACACAAATGCAGATGGATTAACGAATAAACATGAGTAATGGGAAGAAAGAATCAATGAGAAGTCCCCCGACATCATAGCAGTTACGAAACAAAAAATCATGGAGACAATAACAGATGCAATCTTCCCACCAGGATACCAGATCATGAGGAAAGATAGAAGGGGCAGGGGGGGAGGTGGGGTTGCTCTGCTCTAAAAAACAGATGGAAATTTGAGAAAATGGAAGGAATAGATGAGACGGGAGAAAGAGACTACATAGCAGATACACTTCAGTCGGGGGAACACAAAGTGGTCATTGCAGTGATGTATAATCCACCCAGAACTGCAGGAGGCCAAGAGAGGAATATTGAAAAGAGCAACAGAGCAATGGTGGAACACACTTTCTGAGGTGGCAAGAAGACTCACTCCACAGAGCAAAGTTGCTGGTTATGGGGGATTTCAACCACAGGGGGATTGACTGGGAAACCTGGAGCCACATGGGGGTCCCGAAACATGGAGAGCCCAAGATGTTGGACGTGGTGCTGGAAAACCTCATGCACCAACATGTTAAGGACACTACCAGAGTGAGAGGGGAGGATAACCAGCAAGATTGGACCTTGTGTTCACCCTGGGCAGCTCAGACATTGAGGACATCAAGTATGAGAGTCCCCTAGGAGCTAGCGACCACGTGGTTCTGTGCTTTGAATACAAAGTAGAGCTGCAAGTGGAGAGAAATAACAGGAGTAGAATGGGAAAAACCTGACTATAAAAGAGGGGACTACATAGGGTTGAAGAACTTCCTGCGGGAGGTCCAGTGGACAGAGAACTGGCAGGGAAGCCAGTAAATGAAATGATGGAATAATGTAGCAACAAAAATCAAGGAAGGCAGTGAAAAGGGTTTAATTCCCAAGGGCAACAGTAACAACGGAAGACCGAACGAGCCCCTGGTTCACCCGACGGTGTAAGGAGGCAACAACAAAGTGCAATAGAGAATGGAAAAAGTACAGAAGGCAGAGAACACACGAAAATAGGGAGATCAGTCGCAGAGCCAGGAATCAGTACGCACAGGTAAGGAGGGAGGCCCAGCGACAGTATGAAAATGACATAGCATCGAGAATCAAGACTGACCCGAAACTGTTGTATAGCCACATCAGGAGAAAGACAAGAACAGAAAGACAGCACAGAAGGGAACATCAAGAGGGAATATACCAACAAGTGTTGGATGACATACGAACAACTGAGGAGGAGGTGAAGAAGCTCTTAAGTGACCTTGACACCTCAAAGGCGATGGGACCGGACAACATCTCCCCATGGGTCCTTAGAGAAGGAGCAGAGATGCTGTGTGTGCCTCTAACCACAATCTTCAACACATCCCTTGAAACTGGGCAACTACCTGAGAAATGGAAGACAGCTAATGTAGTCCCCATATTTAAGAAAGGAAACAAAAAACGAGGCACTAAAACTACAGGACCTGTGTCTCTGACATGTATCATGTGCAAAGTCATGGAGAAGATTATCAGGAGGAGAGTGGTCGAACACCTGGAAAGGACAAGATTATAAATGAAAACCAGCAGGGGTTTCATGGAAGGCAAATCTTGTATCAAAAACCTCCTGGAGTTTTATGACAAGGTAACAGTAGTAAGACACGAGAGAGAGGGTTGGGTAGATTGCGTTTTCCTAGACTGCAGGAAGGCCTTTGACCATTTCCCTCACAAGAGATTAGTGCAGAAGCTGGAGGATCAGGCACACGTAAAAGGAAGGGCACTGCAATGGATAAGGGAATACCTGACAGGGAGGCAGAAAACGAGTCATGGTACGGGGAAAGAGGTATCACAGTGGGCGCCTGTTACGAGCGGGGTCCCCACAGGGGTCCGTTCTAGGACCAGTGCTATTTTTGATATATGTGAACGACTTTGATGGAATGAATAGACTCGAAGTGTCCCTGTTCGCAATGACGTAAAAGGGTTGATGAGAAGAATTAAATCGGACGGGGGATGAGGCAGGACTGCAAAGAGACCTGGAGAGGCTGGACATGTGGTCCAGTAACTGGCTTCTCGAATTTCAATCCACCCAAAATGCAAAGTCATGAAGATTGGGGAGGGGCAAAGAAGACCGCAGACAAAAGGTATAGGCTAGGTGGACAAAGACTACAGACCTCACTCAGGGAGAAAGCCCTTTGGGGGGTGACCATAAAACCGAGCACATCACCGGAGGCACACATCAACCAAATAACCGCTGCAGCATACGGGCGCCTGGCAAACCTGAGAATAGCGTTCCGATACCTTAATAAGGAATCGTTCAAGACACTGTACACTGTGTATTTAGGCCCATACTGGAGTATGCCCGCACCAGTCTGGAACCCACACCTGGTCAAGCACGTCAAGAATTAGAGAAAGTACAAAGGTTTGCAACAAGGCTAGTCCCAGAGCTCAAGGGAATGTGTACGAGGAAAGGTTAAGGAAATCGGACTGACGACACTGGAGGACAGAAGGGTCAGGGGACATGATAACGACATACAAGATACTGCGGGAATAGACAAGGTGGACAGAGATAGGATGTTCCAGAAGGGGACACAGGGACAACGGTCACAACTGGAAGCTGAAGGGTCAGACGAGTCACAGGGACGTTAGGAGTATTTCTTCAGTCATAGAGTTGTCAGCAAGTGGAATAGCCTAGCAAGGGAGTAGTGGAGGCAGGAACCATACATAGTTTTAAGAGAGGTATGACAAAGCTCAGGGAAAAGAGAGAGAGAGGATCCAGTAGCGATCAGTGAAGAGGCGGGGGCCCGGAGCTGAGTCTCGAAACCCCCGCAACCACAATTAGGTGAATACAATTAGGTGAGTACACACACACACACACACACACACACACACACACACACACACACACAAAACACACACCACACACACCCAAAACAGGACAACCCCTTGTAAGCTGTAGTACACATGCAAACACACATTCACAGGATTTCACACCATCCTGGAACTGACCATCTATTTTTCCCTTCACTCTCTCCCCCTCTCCTACCCTTCCCTTCTCTTTCTCTCCCCCTCTCTCTCTCCCCTTCTCTCTCTCTCTCTCTCTCCTCTATTTATATATATATATATTATATATATATATATATAATATATATATATTATATATAAATATATATTATATATATATATATAATATATATATATATATATATATATAATATATATATATATATATATATATATAAAATATAATATATATATCTCCCCCCTTTTCACTTCTCACTCTCCCCCCCTCTCTCTCCTTCTACCTTTCCCTTCTCTCTCTCTCTCTCTCTCTCTCTCTCACTAAAAAAAAATGGTGGGGACTCGCAGGAACTAGGGAACAGATGAGTATGGTTCTGGTAGGGAGGAGTGGATGGAGGAGCAGTGGAAAAGGATGGAACAAGAGTGGGAGAGAAAATTAGGGGAGCTTTCTGAAAAAATGGAGAAAGAGCTCTCTGTAAAATTGGAAAAGAGGTTGGAGAAGGAGACAAAGAATTGGGAGGCACAAGTCGAAACTGCAGTAGCCAGAATAAGGGTCCTAGAAGTTGAGATAAATAGGCTGAAGCGAGTTACAGAGGCAGTGACAAGAGAAGACATAGCATATGAAGCTGAGAGGCTGAACAGGAACGAAGGAGATATGAATTATGCTAAGGTCATATCAGCCTGCCAAGAAGGGGCAAGGGAAGAACAGCTGGGTGCAGATGGAGAGGGTGATAGGTCAAATGCTGTGGCACAACCATGCTATCAAGAGCCACTGGGAAAATCAAGGGAGAAAATGACCACATACAGGCAGGATCCAGAGTCACAGAGGGTGAGGCAATGGGAGGAAGAAAGCAAAATCAGTGTTTATCCATGGGCTTCAGGAGAGAGAGGAAAGGACACACACAGAAAGACGGCAGGAAGAAAGAAAGGAGATTGAGAAAATCATCATGGAAATAGGTGAAGAAGAGATAGACGAGATTGTAAATTTTCAGAGAATAAGGGGGTACTCGAAGGGGTGAAACCGACTGATCAAGCTGATTCTCAGGACGTAAACAGTGCAGAACAGGATCCTCCAAGAGAAACCACGGTTGAAATACTTGGAAGAGTACAAGAGGGTGTTCCTAGACAGAGACAGAACACAAACAGAGCTACAGCAGCTGAGGGAGAAGACAAAAAAGCGAAAGGAGCTAGGAAAGGAGACAAGGATGGAACCAGCAGAGGTCAGTCAGAGCAGAACAGAGCAGCAAGGGAAAGCACACATACAACTATCCTCAGAACCCCACAACCTATCACACCATCCCAACACACACTACAATCCATACCCACAGCTTCCACCCAACACCGAGCTATAGAATCCCACAGTATGCTACCAGGTCTCCCACCCTCACAGGCCCCCCCAAACCACAGTGTTGGAAAGGAAACTGAAGGTATGGTACACAAACGCTGATGGAATAACAAATAAGTGGGAGGAGTGGCACGAAAGAGTCAAAGAGGCATCACCGGACATCATAGCTCTCACAGAAACCAAGCTTACAGGTTTGATAACAGATGCCATCTTTCCAACGGGATACCAGATCCTGAGGAAAGACAGAGGGAACAGGGGGGGTGGAGGAGTGGCATTACTGATGTTAGGAAGTATTTCTTCAGCCACAGAGTAGTCACCAAGTGGAATAGTTTTGGAAGCGATGTAGTGGAGGCAGGATCCATACATGGTTTTAAGCAGAGGTATGATAAAGCTCACGGTTCAAGGAGAGTGACCTAGAAACGATCAGTGAAGAGGCGGGGCCAGGAGCTCTGACTCGACCCCTGCAACCTCAACTAGGTGAGTACAACTAGGTGAGTACACACACATACACACACACACACACACACACACACACACACACACACACACACACACACACACACACACACACACACACACACACACAGGATGTTCCAGAGATGGGACACAAACATGGGGTCACTCCTGGAAGTTGAAGACTCAGATGAATCGAAGGGATGTTAGGAAGTATTTCTTCAGTCATAGAGTAGTCAGGAAGTGGAACAGTCTGGGAAGTGAGGTAGTGGAGGCAAGAACCATACATAGCTTTAAGATTAGGTATGATAAAGCTCATGGAGCAGGGAGAGAGAGGATCTAGTAGCGTTCGGTGAAAAGGCGGGGCTAGGAGCTGAGTTTCGACCCCTGCAACCACAATTAAATGAGCAATTAGGTGAGTACACACACCCACACACACACACATGGCAGAACTACAAAGGGATCCGGACAGGCTGCAGGCCTGGTCTAGTAACTGGCTCCTAACTAGTTCAGGACCCTGTACACCGTGTACGTTAGGACCATATTGGAGTATGCAGCACCAGTTAGGAACCCACACCTAGCCAAGCACGTAAGAAAATCAGAGAAAGTGCAAAGGTTTTCAACAAGACTAGTCCCGGAGCTAAGGGGTATGTCATATGAGGAGAGGTTTGACGAAATTGGAAGACAATAGAGATAGGGGGAATATGATAACGACATATAAAATACTGAGAGGATTCGACAAGGTGGACAGAGACAGGATGTTCCAGAGATGGGACACAGCAACAAGGGGACACAGTTGGAAGTTGAAGACTTAGATGAACCTCAGGGATATTAGGAATATTTCTTCAGTCACAGAGTTGTCAGGAAGTGGAATAGCCTGGGTAATAATGTAGTGGAGGCAGGTTCCATTCATAGCTTTAAGAAGAGGTATAATAAAGCTCATGGAGCAGGAAGAGTGACCTAGTAGCGACCAGTGAGGAGACGGGACCAGGAGCTGTGACTCAACCCTTGCAACCACAACTAGGTGAGTACAAGTAGGTGAACACACACACACACTCACATACATGAACGTACTAAACACGAAAACCAACAACACTTGCGTTCTCCATCGTATCCTTCATTCTTACGTCAAGAATTGGGAAAAACGCAACTGTTACACCAAGAGAAGGCCAGAACCAGACTCAGAAGTTTTAAAGCAGCTGCTGTAATCCACCTCATCAAAACCTTCGAGCAAAACACTGGATGTACATGCTGGTTGAAGACATTGTCACATTGTCCACGAATAGTATAATAAACACAAACTTGTCTATTTACCCCAACTCCCTCCTGCTGCCAACAATACCTAACCTCATCAGACTTGATCCCAAATTATGACGTTATGTATGACCTGCTCAAGCAGTGACCTTTCTCCAAGCCTGACCTCATGGTGCTCGTTTGCATTATATGGTATTTGCTCATCCCTGTGTAACTGATAAAGCCCAACCTCGGGCGAAATGTTGTATTAAAGGACCCTCTTCTGTCAGTGTCTCTTTTCCCCAAATCTAAGGAATCTCAACGAAAGGTTATTCCGGGCTCTCAAATCAATACGTCAGGCCAGTCTTGGAGTACGCAGCACCAGCATGGAATCTACAATTGAAGAAAAAAGCATGTTAGGAAACTAGAGGAAGTGCAGAGGTAATTCAACGAAGTTTAGTTCCAGAGCTAAGGGTATAAACTATGGAGAAAGACTAAATTAATTTAATCTAACGACATTTAAATGTGGAAGAATTTGGGCGAGACATGATAACAACATACAAATATCGACAGGAATTGATAAAGTAGACATGGATAGGCTGTTTGAGGTACGATAGATCCAGGGGGCTAAGAAAGAGTGAATCTGGAAAGCGGATAGTTGAGGTGGGTCCAGGACCTAAGACTACACCCCAGCACCACGTATCATATATCTGAGTACACGCATGAACGCAAAACACACACATGTAAGTTACTAGAGACGGAACAGCTTCTGGACAGCTGGGAAAATTACAGATGTGATCTCAGACTTCAACATACCAGCAGTAGAACAGAGAGAAGACACTGACTTACACCCAGTATCACTCACTTGTCCAGAGTATTGAAAATTATGTGAAGAAGAAACTGTTTGAGCACCTAGAGAAGAGCAACCTTTGTTGCAGCAAACCCTCACGGGTTTACGGAAAGTTAGTCCTTTTTACGAAGATAAAAGACGGAAGACAAGAAAGCGTAGACTGATAAACATGGCTTGCAGGAAAGCATTTGAAAACCATACTCCACCAGAGAGTGAATCAATAAGGAAGAATCAAGGACAGGAGGTAATGAACCAGCCTGGACTGAGAAACTCCTTCAAGAAGACACAGGTGAGAGTTTTCATGGGGGAAAAATGATAACCTTGTGATCTCCAAGGATGGGTATTATATCGATTGAAATAAAGTTGGTAAAATTCCCGACAATATGTAAAGTAAAAGGACACAAGTGAAAACTAATGTGACATTTTATTTGGCAACGTTTCGCTCTCCAGGAGCTTTATCATCGATTACAGTAAACAAAATAAAAAGATCCTTTTTTTGAAAAATTCCCGGATTATTTACATTCTTAGTTGAAGAGTATTTTGGACAAAGGAAAACTAAGACTTAAAACTATCTGTAATGTGTACAATTTTTAAGTTGTATTAATTATTTGGGTTTTTAAACTTGATATAAAAGCACTAGTTTAAAGGTTTAGATTAAATGTAATGATGATTTCATATACAACAATAAAGAATAATAATGCACAATGTCGTGACTGGAAGATTACATTGTCAAATGCTCCAAACGTCACAACACTCGTGACTTGACCAGGTTCTTTATTTTCCTCATCTCCCTACGTTTTTCTCCTTCTTATTTTTTTTCCCTTTTTGCTATCTTTGTTTTCCCTTCTTCAGCCTAAGTATGGTCTGTCCTTCAGTATTCCCCTCCCCCCCCCTTTTTTGGTCCTACTCCTTGTAGGACCTTAGCTCTCCTGCCGTGCTCCTTTTCCTTGACCTAAGACTGACCACACTTGTACTACTACGACAACCACTCCATTACTACTACTACTATTGCTACTACCACTACTATTGCCTTCCTTCACCCTTCACTTCCCTTTCTGTCTCTTGTGCCACGAAAACTGCTCCCCCTATTTTCTACTACCACCACTACTACTACTTCTACTATTGCTTCCACTACCAGCATTACCACTACCACTACCTTTTCTCCCTTCATCTCTCTGTCCCATCCCTGTCCCTCTCGCCTATATATACCGGCTCCCTCTCTCTTTTGTGCAGAGTACAACGAACAAGTGAAGTAGCAGCAGCAGCAACAGCAAGAGGCATTCTTGAGCTTCCCCAGTTCTCGGGCTTATTGCCCAAAGCTGGGGTGTGGCTCCAAAATGGTCCTGAAGTGCTTGCTGCCTTTGGGCCTCCTGACATCGTCTACTGCTATGCAGCTGCCACACTCTTCGAGCCCAATGTGGGCAAGGTTTGTGGCAGCCCAAGGTGCATAGCTTCTCCCTCCGAACCTCGTGGGGGCGGGGAATGGGGCTAGGTCTGGGGTCAGCTGGTCCCAGAAGACGAGGAGGCACTTGTACCTCCTCCCATGGCAGACATTGGTCTGAGACACGAGAAGGAGTCAAGGCCGGGCTACCTCCTGGAAAAGACCCGGGCCCGGCGATTATACGGGCGAATCTCCTACCTACCTACCATCTCCTTTGTGTTAGTATGACTTTGTAAATGGCCCAAGTCGGACCGAAACGTCGTCGTAAGCTTCTCCTGTGTGCCGGTTATTTACGTGATATACCATATAATTTAAATAACTACAGTAGTAAGAAAAGATAATCCAATATAAAACTCTATATTTCAATTTCAATAATTACTGACAGTGGAAATTCAGAAGCGAGATTAAATAAATGAGTATGACTGCTGACTGGAATCTGAATAAACAGGTTCCTTTGTGCACGTTTGATATATTGGAACTACGTAGCATTATTATGATGGTACACATTACTGGCAAGCAGATGAGTAAGACATATGTATAACCCTTAGGTATCTTTATTGCCGAAACGTTTCGCCTGCACAACAGGCTCCTTCAGTTGAATATAGGGGGTGATTAAATACGAAGACAGCAGAACCAGCGGAGAGGCAAAGATGATTGTGATTGTTCACAAGCCTTGAAGTAGCAGTTCTGAGGCAGTTAGTCCTTCAGCCTTCCAGCAAGTAGTTTTGAGGTAGTCGGTCCCTCAATCTTATCAGGTCTGAGACACTGACCACCTCAAAACTACTTACTGCTGATAGAAAGTGAAATTTTTGAACCATCTAGAGGGTATTTCCATATATATCAACCCTTCATTTGCATGAAGTTATTGATAAACATAAATAGAACACGGGATATCTGAGGTATGTTTACATTCTGTAGCGGCGTTTCAAAACTGAGTTTCAGTACTGGATTAATATCTGTACTGAGTGTCCTGGATATATAATTTGCAAGTTAGTATGTGTGGATGTTTTGTATGTTGTCTAAATTTTAAGTTTCGTAAAGTAGGTGTATGTGTGTGTGTGGTGTGTGTGTGTGTGTGTGTGTGTGTGTGTGTGTGTGTGTGTGTGTGTGTGTGTGTGTGTGTGTATGTACGTGTGTGTGTGTGTGAGTGTAGAATAAAGCAGAACCACTACAGAAATAAAGCGATCATTGTACAAGAAGAATGCTGTAGAGTTCTACCTGTCTGGAGGATATTCCGGGGATCAACGCCCTCTCGGCTCGGTCCATGACAAGGCCTCCCAGTGGATCAGGGCCTGATCAACTAGGCTGTCACTGCTGGCCGCACGTATACCAACATAAGAACAACAGCCCTGCTGATCCGCCACTGACTTTAGATATCTGTCTGGCTCACTCTTGAAGGCAAACAGGGGTCTGTTGGTAATTTCTCTTATGGCTGGTGGGAGGCTGTTGAACAGTCTTGGACCCCGGACACTTATTGGCTCCCCTAATTTTCATTGAGCATTTTGCATCGCCTGCCAAGTCGTTTGCTGTTGTAGAGAGTGATTTCTGTGTGCAGATTAGGGACCAGTCCCTCCAGGATCTTCCAGGTGTAGATCATGATGTATCCCTCTCGCCTGCGTTCCAGTGAGTACAAGTGCTTCCAGGCGTTCCCAGTAGTTAAGGTGTTTGATGGAACTTATACGCGCAGTAAAGGTTCTCTGTACATTCTCTAGATCTGCAATTTCACCTGCCTTGAATGGAGATGTTAATGTACAGCAGTATTCCAGCCTAGAGAGAACAAGTGATTTGAAAAGGATCATCATTGGCTTAGCATCTCTTGTCTTGAATGTTCTCATTATCCATCCTATCAGTTTCCTCGCAGATGTAATAGTGGCATTGTTGTTGTCCTTGAAGGTGAGATCCTCAGACATTACCACTCCCAGGTCCCTCACATTACTTTTCCGCTCAATTGCATGACCAGAGTTTTCAATATTCTCAGTTCTATATTTTCCCTCCAGTTTTAGATAACGGAGTAGCTGGAATTTGTCTTGGTTGAACATAATATTGTTAAATA
>NW_026465133.1:0-14006 GCF_026875155.1 Cherax quadricarinatus
AGGTTTGTTCCCCAAGGAAACAGAAATAATAGAAGACCAAAGCGAGTCCTTGGTTTCCCCGAAGGGTGTAGGGAGGCAAAAACAAAGTGCAACAGAGAATAGAAAAGGTACAGGAGGAAAAGGGGACCCAGAAAAATGAGGAGTTAGTAGAAGAGCCAGAAACGAGTCGCACAGATAAGGAGGGAGGCCCAGCGACAGTGCGAAAACGACATAGCATCGAAAGTTAAGTTGACCGAAACTGCTGTATAGCCACATTAGGAGGAAGACAACAGTCAAAGACCAGGCGATAAGGCTGAGGAAAGAAGGTAGAGAACTCACAAGAACCAATGAAGAGGTATGTGAGGAGTCAACATGAGATTTAAGGAAGTTTTTTAAACAGTGGAGACAGGAAGGCCTCTCGGGGGACAGACCAGATGGGGACACCAGAAAGGAATATACCAAACAAGTTTTGGATGACATACATACAGATGAGGAGGAGGTAAAAACTGCTAAGGGACATCGATACCTCAAAAGGCAAGGGGACGGACAACATCTTCCCGTGGGTCCTTAGAGAGGGAGTGGATATGTTGTGTGTGCCACTTACCACCAATCTTCAACACGTCCCTGGAAAATTTGGGGGCAACAAACCTGAGGTTATGGAAGACGGAAAATTGTAGTTCCATTTTTAAAAAAGGAGACAGAAAAAAAGGCACTAAACTTAGGACCAGTGTCACTGACGGGTATAGTATAAAAAAGTTATGGAGAAGATTATCAGGAGGAGAGTGGTGGAGCACCTGGAACGGAACAAGAGTATAAACGCCAACCAGCACGGTTATGGAAGGAAAATCCTGTGTCCCCAAACCTTCTGGAGTTTTTATGTAAAGTAACAGAAGTAAGACACGAGATAACGGAAGGGCACTGCAATGGATCAGAGAAATCCCTGACAGGGAGGAAAAACAACGAGTCATGGTACGTAATGATGTATCACAATGGGCACCTGTGACGAGCGGGATCCCACAGGGGTCGTCCTAGGACCAGTGTTTTTTTGGGTATATGTGAACGAATGATGGAAGGGTTAGACTCAGAAGTGTCCTGTTCGCAGACGATGTGAAGTTAATGAGGAGAATTAAATCAGATGAGGACCGGGCAGGACTTCAAAGAGACCTGGACAGACTGGACACCTGGTCCAGCAACTGGCTTCTCAAATTTAATCCCGCCAAATGAAAAGTCATGAAGATAGGGGAAGGGCAAAGAAGACCGCAGACAGAGTATAGGCTAGGTGGCCAAGACTGCAAACCTCACTCAAGGAGAAAGATCTTGGAGTGAGTAAAAACACCGAGCAAGTCTCCGGAAGCACACATCAACCAGGTAACTGCTGCAGCATATGGGCGCCTGGCAAAACCTGAGAAGCGTTCCGATACCTTAATAAGGAATCGTTCAAGACACGGTACACCGTGTAATGAGGCCCATACTGGAGTATGCAGCACCTTTTTGGGAAAACCCGCACTTGATAAAGCACGTAAATGAAACTAGAGAAAGTGAAAAGGTTTGCGACAAGGTTAGTTCCAGAGCTAAGGGGAATGTCTTATGAAGAAAGGTTAAGGGAAATCGGCCCTGACGACACTAGAGGACAGGAGGGTCAGGGGAGACATGATAAACGACATATAAAATACTGGTGGAATGAAAAGGTGGACAAAGACAGGATGTTCCAAGTTAGGGGGCACAGAAACAAGAGGTCACAATTGGAAGTTGAAGACACAGATGAGTCAGAGAGATTTAGGAAGTATTTCTTCAGTCATAGAGTTGTCAGGCAGTGGAATAGCTAGAAAGTGATGTTGTGGAGGCAGGAACCATACTTAGTTTTAAGGCGAGGTATGATAAAGCTCATGGAGCAGGGAAGAGAGGATCCAGTAGCAACCGGTGAAGAGGCGGGGCCAGGAGCTAGGACTCGACCCCTGCAACCACAAATAGGTAAGTACAAATAGGTGGAATTTACAGGTAGGGACCACGCGAGAGATAGTCACACTTTAGCGCTCTGTGAATTTAAGCGTTTTGGGGGGGACTATCCAAGGTTACTGCAGGGTTCAATTTGTGTATACCTGGAGTATCCCTGGAGTAAAACCTGGAGAGAGTTTCTGAGGTCAATCGCCTCCGCGGCCCGATTTAAAGACCAGGCCTCATTGTGGATTCAGGGATCTTATCAACCAGGCCGTTACTGCTGGCCGCAAGCAAACTGACTACGAACCACGCCCGGCTGGTCAGGTACTGACTTTATGTAGGTGCATGTCCAGTGCCTTCTTGAAGACAGCCAGGGTTTTTTGGGTAATCTCCTTTATGTATATTGGGGGAAGTTGAACAGTTTAGGCCCCTGACACTTATTGTTTGTCTCTCAGTGTACTCGTGGCGCCGCTGCTTTTTCATTGGTACTAATCTCTCCAGGAATTCCAAGTATGTATTATCTGTGTTTTCGGGAAAGTCATTGAACAATCCCTGAAGCGACTTGCAAGTTGCCCTGTGTCAGATAAGAATTTGGGGAGAGCCACAGTTTCATAAGTGAACTTGAAGGTGATATAGTGTAAGGCAGTGACTGCTGGCCTAGCGTGGGAATGTTTGCCACATGTATCAAACCAAGAAGGATAACAAAGAGAAAAACCCTACCACGGGTGGGGTTTGAACCCGCAGTCAGAGAGTCTCAACACTCCAGAAACCCTCGCGTTAGCCACTGGACCACCTAGGTTCAATAAGACTTATGAAAAAACATTACGATTTCGTGAGTCATAATAAAGAGTAATTATGTGTGTCCAGTGGAACGAAGCACAGTAAAAAGGAGTCAATAATATAATGAAATAACAGAGGTGGAGGTTTCTACGTCAGAACATCACAACTAGTTGGACACTACAGCTGCGTCGCAAATATTTCACCGATGTGTGGTTCTGGGGAGTCGGTGGGATTTTCCAGGCAGCGTCAGCTGTTTGTTGAACGGTCACTCTCCCTTTGTATGAAAAGGAATAGGCTAATAAGTACTCAATAAAGAATAGTAATTGGTAATTTTAAAACAAATTAGGGCGGCAGATGGGTGACTATCAGTTAAGCCTCTAGCAAGAAGGATAAGCAAGAAGGTACAAGCTAATAAGGGGGGTGGGGGGTTGCTGGGGGGGAGCATCAGGTCAGGTCAAGAAGAGCACTACACCATGTGAAACACTGAGCACACACACATACACATACACTCGCACACTTCCACTCGCTACTCGTCACAGGGGGGGAAACAACAGTCAAGGACTAGATATCAGGCTGAGGAAGGAAGGTGGGGGAGTTCACAAGAAACGGACCAAGAGGTAGGGGAGGAGCTCAAAAGAGATTTAAAGAAGTATTTACAGTGGAGACAGGGAAGGACTCAGGAATTCAGAATAGGGGGTACACCAGCAAGTGCTGGATGAATACACACAACCCTGTAGGAGGTGAAGAAGCTGCTATGTGAACTTGATATCTCAAAGGTGGTGGGACCGGACAACATCTTCCGTGGGTTTTTAAAGAGGGAGCAGAGACACTGTGTGTGCCACTAACAAAAATCTCAACACATCCAGTGAATATCAACAGGTATACAATACTGCAAATTTTTGGGAGGTAAGACACATAGGCTAAACGTTTCGAAATAAAGTTGTCTAACTGTTGCCTATGTGTCTTACCTACCACATCGATTGAAACTGGGCAACTACCTGAGGTATGGAAGATGGCAAATACAGTCCCCAATTTTTTAAAAAAGGAGACAGACACGAGGCATTAAACTACAGACCTGTTTCAATGGCGTGTTATAGCATGCAAAGTCATGAAGATCCTCAGGAGGAGAGGGGGTGAGCACCTAGAAAGACACAAGCTTATAATCGACAACCAGCACGGTTTCAGGGAAGGAAAATCCTGTGTCACAAACCTAGGGAGTTTTACGACAAGGTTTAAAATAAGTAAGACAAGAGAGAGAGAGATAGATGGAATGCAACTTTCTTAGACTGCAGGAAGGCCTTCGACACAGTTCCTCACAAGAGGTTAATTTCAAAAGCTAGAGGTCAGGCACACATAACAGGAAAGGCACTACAATGGATCAGAGAATATCTGACAGGGAGGCAACAACGAGTCATGGTACCTGACGAGGTGTCAGACTGGGCGCCTGTGACAAGCGGGTTTCCTCTGGGGTCAGTCCTAGGACCTGTGCTGTTTTTGGTGTATGAGAATGGGAAGGGATAGACTCAAAAGTGTCCATATTTTCAGATGATGGGAAGTTATGAGGAGAATTAAATCTTTCGAGGATAAGGCAGGATTACAAAGAGACCTGGACAGACTACAAGCCTTATCCAGCTACTGGATCCTTTAATTAACCCTGCCAAATGCAAAGTCATGAAGATGGGGGAAGGGCAAAGAAGACTGCAGACAGAGTATAATCTAGGTAGCCAAAGATGCAAACCTCACTCAAGGAAAAATATCTTGTGGCGAGTTTTAACACTGAGCACATCTCCTGAGGCGCACATCACTCAGATAACTGCTTGCAGCATACGGGCGCTGGTAAACCTTATAATAGCTTTTTCGATACTCAGCAAGGAATCGTTCAAGACTTTGTACACCATATACGTCAGGCCCATACTGAAGTATGTAGCACCAGTTGGAATCCACACCTGGTCAAGACGTCAAAAAATTAGAGAAAGTGAAAAGGTTTGCAACAAGACTAGTCCCAGAGCTAAGGGGATTGTCCTACGAAAAAAGGGTTTTAAGGGGAAAATTTCGGACTGACGACACTGGAGGACAGGAGGGTCAGGGACTTATAAAATATTTCGAGAAAATTGACAAGGTGGACAAAGACAGGGTCAAAATGAAGTTAAAGACTCCCATGAGTCAAAGGGATGTTAGGAAGTATTTCTTCAGTAAAAGAGTTGTTAGGAAGTGGAATAACCTAGAAAGTGACGTAGTGGAGGCAGGAACCATACATAGTTTTTTAAAACGAGGGTTTATAAAGCTCATGGAAACAGAAAGGAGAGAGAGAACCTAGTAGCGGTAGGTGAAGAGGCGGGGCCAGGAGCTGAGTTCTCGACCCCCGCAACCACAATTAGGTGAGTAAAAATAGGTGAGTACACACACACACCCCACACACACACACACAAGTAACTAAATAATAACTATACACAACCCTCCCCTCTCTCACTCTATCTCCCCTTGCCTTTCCCTCTCTTCCTATCCCTCTCTCTCCCCTAACTCTCCTCTCTCCCCCATCTTTCTCTCCCTTTACTACTGCCCTCCCCTTCCCACTCTCTATCCCTCTTCCCTTTCCCTTCTCCCTCCCTTTCCCCCAAACCCCCACAAACACAAACACACACCTCCACACACACACACACACACACACACACACACACACACACCACACACACACACACACAAAACACACACACACAGATGATGTGAATTTAATGAGGATAATTAAATCGGATGAGGATCAGGCAGGAATACAAAGAGACCTTGATAGGCTACAAGCCTGGTCCAGCAACTGCTCCCTCGAATTAAACCCGCCAAATGCAGAGTTATGAAGATCGGGGAAGGGCAAAGACGACTGTAGACAGAGTATAGCTAGGTGGCAAAGACTGTAAACCTCACTCAAGGAAAAGGATCTTGGGGTGAGTATAATACCGAGTATATCTCCAGAGCTAAGGGGGTAATGTTCTATGAAGAAAGATTAGGGGAAATCGGCCTCACGACTTGGAAGACAGGAGGGTTAGGGGAGAGATGATAACGACATTAAAATACTGCGTGGAATTGACAAGGTGGATAGAGACAGGATTATCCAAAGATGGGACAGAGAAACAAGAGGTAAAGGGGGAAGGTGAAGACTCATATGAGTCAAAGGGATGTTAAGAAGTATTTCTTCAGTCATAGAGTTGTCAGGAAGTGGAATAGCCTCGAAAGTGACGTAGTGGAGGCAGGAACCATAACATAGTTTTAAGGCGAGGTATGATAAAGTTCACTGAGCAGGGAGGGGAGAGGATCTGGTATTGATCAGTGAAGAATAGTCCAAAGAGCTAAGTCTCGACTCTCCGTAAAAAACTTATAGGTGTGTACACATTTCTACTCTATTTCGAATACTTATAACTCATATTTCTTATTAATTGCACTGGTAAACAATGGTTTAATTAACGTTTAAACACATATACCCCTAAGAAATTTTTTGAACGCTGAATTAAAATTGAAGTTTAATTAAGTTTCTGAGACACCACAGCCTAATATCTTCATTTAATACAATATGATTTAGGGTGTTAGTTTGATTTTTATGGAACTGTGAAATTGTTTTATCACTAACGAATTATGTTTGTTTGTTTTTTCCAGAGGGGTTTATTTTTTCAACTGTCAAGTTATAATCCTAAAAATGTCTCGTGTTTTTTTTAACAAGACAGTTTTTGATATATATATATATGGCGGGTTTTTACTGCGACAAGACAGAAAAGGAAGCATTACTGCTCAGGGTAACACATTATCTGGTCACTTTGATGTGAAAGTCGGAGATTTCGACAAGTGTTTGGGACTTGCTTCAACTTCTTACATAAATGGTTTACTTGAGAGAAAATCATGCATGAAAATTTTTATTCCAGTTGGTTGGAACCGAAGAATCATCCCACTGAATTCTTATTTCTGCTTCATAAGAGTGTCGGGATTTTCATCAAAAAATAAATGAAAACAACATAAAAAAGATTTTGCTTCAGCTGTGAGACCAGTGGAAGGTTTTAGGTGATCCCTCTTTCTTTGGGGGAGGAAGAAGCCTCCAACTCTGAGACCAGTGGAAAGGTTCAGGTGATCCCTCTTTCTTGGGTGAGGAAAAAGCCTCCAACTCTGAGACCAGTGGAAGGTTCAGGTGATCCCTCTTTCTTGGGTGAGGAAGAAGCCTCCAACTCTGAGACCAGTGGAAGGTTCAGGTGATCCCTCTTTCTTGGGTGAGGAAAAGCCTCCAACTCAGAGACCAGTGGAAGGTTCAGGTGATCCCTCTTTCTTGGGTGAGGAAGAAGCCTCCAACTCAGAACCAGTGGAAGGTTCAGGTGATCCCACTTTCTTGGGTGAGGAAGAAGCCTCCAACTCTGAGACCAGTGGAAGGTTCAGGTGATCCCTCTTTCTTGGGTGAGGAAGAAGCCTCCAACTCTGAGACCAGTAGAAGGTTCAGGTGATCCCTCTTTCTTGGGTGAGGAAGAAGCCTCCAACTATGAGACCAGTGGGAAAGGGTTTAGGTGATCCCTCTTTCTGGGTGAGGAAGAAGCCTCCAACTCTGAGACCAGTGGAAGGTTCAGGTGATCCCCTCTTTTTTTGGGTGAGGAAGAAGCCTCCAATTGAGACCCGTGGAAGGTTCAGGTGTCCCTCTTTCTTGGGGGAGGAAGAAGCCTCCAACTCTGAGACCAGTGGAAGGTTCAGGTGATCCCTCTTTCTTGGGTGAGGAAGAAGCCTCCAACTCTGGACCAGTGGAAGGTTCAGGTGATCCCTCTTTCTTGGGTGAGGAAGAAGCCCCCAACTCTGAGACCAGTGGAAGGTTCAGGGGATCCCTCTTTCTTGGGTGAGGAAAAAGCCTCCAACTCTGAGACCAGTGGAAAGGGGTTTAGGTGATCCCTCTTTCTTGGGTGAGGAAGAAGCCCCAACTCTGAGACCAGTGGAAGGTTCAGGTGATCCCTCTTTCTTGGGTGGGGGAAGAAGCTCCAACTCTGAGACCAGTGGAAGGTTCAGGTGATCCCTCTTTCTTGGGTGAGGAAGAAGCCTCCAACTCGAGACCAGTGGAAGGGTTTAGGTGATCCCTCTTCTTGGGTGAGGAAGAAGCCCCCAACTTGAGACCAGTGGAAGGTTCAGGTGATCCCTCTTTCTTGGGTGAGGAAGAAAGCCTCCAACTCTGAGACCAGTGGAAGGTTCAGGTGATCCCTCTTTCTTGGGTGAGGAAGAAGCCCCCCAACTCTGAGACCAGTGGAAGGTTCAGGTGATCCCTCTTTCTTGGGTGAGGAAAAAGCCTCCAACTCTGAGACCAGTGGAAGGTTCAGGTGATCCTCTTTCTTGGGGTGAGGAAGAAGCCTCCAACTCAGAGTCCAAGATTGAAACCCGGGTGGAATCAGCGACCAGGAACCCTCGTCTATACTGGGGCTCAAAGTGGACTTCAGCTTTCATGCGCGCGATCTCAATTAGAGATGGGACAATACCAAAAACTTTTCCGATAATGATACAGATACTTAGTGTTTGGTTAATACCCATGCTGTTTTCCAGTGTTGTTTTTTTTCTTTTTTTTTTTAAAATTATAACAATGGTCAGTATTGATTAATAGATATTTTATAACCCAGGAAGGTTAATTATTAAGTAACTTAACTGTTAGAGGAACCATTGTCACTATGATTACTAATTACACACAGCCTCATCAGATTTACAAACTTGAAATAAAAGCATGTAATTTGTAAATCTATTTACACACTTAGTACTCTGATGAAGATATAATTAGACATAAGTTACGAAAATAAAGTTACCTGGAGGTTACCTGGAGGTTATTCCGGGGATCAACGCCCCCGCGGCCCGGTCCTTGGCCAGGCCTCCCGATGGATCAGGGCCTGATCAACTAGGCTGTTACTGCTGGCCGCACGCAGTCCAACGTACCAGCCACAGCCCGGAATAATTTCGGAATAATTTCCAGCTAAAATAACATGAAATTAAAAAATCCATACTCTCATTATACTGTTTATTTAAATCATTAGAAAAACTGAAAATCTAGAATTATATTTCAAAACATTAATATTAACTCTGTCTGCTATTAAATTAAATTAGCTGACACACTTCTCTTATATTCTTTCAAGATTTTTTACACTTTAAAGAAACAACATAAAAAACATTATTATTCTTATACCTCAAATTAAAAAGGAACAATATCCATATATTACACTAACAGCTGAAGTTCAAGATTTTCAAACTGAAGTTGAGGAGCATCAACTTCCATCCATTTTTGGAAGATAATGTTTCTGTGAGGAGAGTAAATATTGCTCTTGTGACTGTTATAATCTTCGAAATTGGTCATCCTGTGTTATTTAACAATTGTAAGAGAATATGTTCATCACTATATTATTATAGCGTGAAAGTCCCCGTTTATAGCTAAAATAGAGACTTTTGGCGTTATATTATTATCTGTTAATATATGAAAAATACCATGGTATTATCATTATTATCACTATTATCATTATTATCATTATTATCACTATTATCACTATTTTGTTATTATCACTATTTTGTAATTATCACTATTATTTTATTATTATTGTTAGGTAGGATTTCTTGTGTATATAGTTTTAAGTCTCGGAACCATCGGTGAATTGTTCAATTGTTTATGTCCGGCTGGCTGACGTGGCTCAGCTGATCCAACCTGACGACACGTCAACAGACTGGCAAGTAGTCAGTCTGCTCCCAGCTCTAGCCCTGACAACTGATCGTATATTGGCTCTTACGGTGTACAGATTGAATGGCTTTGAGAATTGGACTCTAGAGCTGACTCAGTTTGTTCCTCATTACTTTGAAAGATTCTTTTGATATTTATATTCTTGGTCAGTTCAGTAATCCATAGAGATACTTTACGGCCAGATTCAAAGGTCTTGTTAAATCTTGTACCTTTTGTATATTGAGTTTTACTGTCTTGTTAAGACAAAGACGTAAATGTTAATGAAGACTTAATTACAGGAAGAATAATTAAACTTCCTTATTAATGTGACATTCCATGATTTTGAACTAAATGTATATGGTAAATTTATTGTACAAAGTATTAAGTACATTAACTACAAAGAGAAGATAAAGTATTGTATTTAAATACTTTAATAAATTTGAATATTATTCTATGGAGTTTCCCAGTTGAAATTATTTCCCCTAGACTCTAAAATACCTTTTAAATAACTCAGATCCAAAAATCTTGTTGCATAAGAAATAAATGATAACAGGCCACATTCTGAAGTTCTTTAAAAAAATTCTTTTTTCGCAACAGCGATCAACAGTCTTTCTTCCCTAGTGAAGAGAGGTAAACCCAGATATTTACTGACTAGGTCTGTATAGTCTTGTGGGCTTAGCGCTTCTTTTTGATTATTTATATAATAATAAATAATAATAATAATACTGACTAGGTTTATCAGACATGAAAGAACATTTTCTTTTCCGTCACTCTAATGGTTTCCTTCCTTAGACAACAATGTCATTGCCAAAAAATATTTGATTAATTCTGTTTTTTTTAGTTTAGTGAAATACGACACCAGCGTGTGTATGTTTCTTTGGCGCTTTGGTTGTGATTTCTTTCAAGGATCCTTAATGAGTTTCGGAGGTTGTTGAGATATTTTGGACATTAGAGAGAAAGGGATAAACATACGATGACTAGGAAGGTGCATAAATCCGGATGGAGGGAAGAGATTGTAGGGGGTTTCGTCCTAGGAGAGGTTAGAGAGACGGGGTTAATGAGGTATTAAGTGCTTTAGAGCTTGTACATACATGTACTTAAATGATCGTGTTAGATTGAATGAGGACAAGTGTTTTTTTCTATGATTTTACTTGCTGTTCCAGTGTGAGCAAGGTAACATTTATGAAGGGATTCAGTAAAATTTGGTTAGCCAAAACTCGAGTCCTCAAGGTAGGAAGTACAGTTCCCACTTCTGAAGAGGGGGTGGGGATTTTATGGCTTTATAAGGTCATCTGTGATGTCAGCGTGCCTCTGGCAAGACAGGATTGAATGAATAACGGTAAAAAGTGTGTTCTCTTTTTATCGAGTCCCCCTAGCTCGTTGGGTGACGGCCGGTATTTAAAAAATAAAACTAATACTTTTAAAGATAACTATGCCAAAAGGGGTCAAATACAGACCAATAGCGTCTTCTGTAATCCTGTTTTTTGTGCTACCACTCACAGGTATATATGCTTTGGGTTACACAGTAAATTAGGAGAGAGGAGAGTCCAACGGAAAAACTGAACTAGCAGCAGCAACACTCACAGCAAAAGGTATTTTTGAGCTTCCCCAGCGCACGGACGTTATGTCCAAAGCTAGGGTGACTCCAAAAGAATCCTGTATGCTTGTTTGTCTTTTCACCTTCTGACATTGCTCTGCTCCCTTTTGCAGCTGCCACACCCTTCGAGCCCAGTGTGGGGGGGGGTTTGTGGCAGCAAAAAGGGTGCCTAGCTTCCCCCCTCCGAGCCCCGTGGGAGTGGGGAATGGGGCTAGCCTGGGGACGTAGTCCCAGAACATAAGAACAAAAGAAAGAAGGGAACACTGCAGTAGGCCTACGACCCATGCGAAGCAGGTCCATGTCACCCCCAGGCTCAGACAAATGACTAACCTTTAGTCAGATCATGGCATCGGGTTCTAGTAGCACAAGCTAGTCAGGTCCAACTCACAACCACCCACACCCACTCATGTATTTATCAAACCCTATTTTTAAAAACTAACAACGTCTTAGCTTCTATGACGGCACTCGGGATTTTGGCTCCACTTATCCACAACTCTATTTCCAATACCCTTTCCCTGAATCTAAAATTTTTCCAATTTGAAACCATTCCTTCGGTCCTGTTTGGCTGGAAATTTTCAGCACGCTATTTGCATCTCCTTTTTTTATTCCTGTTTTTCCATTTACACACCTCAATCATATCCCCCTAATTCTACGCCTTTCTAAAGGGTGCAGATTCAGGGCCCGCAGTCTATCCTCATAGGAAGATTTTTTGATACATAGAATCAACTTTGTCATCCTCCTCTGTACGTTTCCCAGTTTCATTTTTATCCATTCTTTCAAAACGGTAACCGAACTGTGCAGCATAGTCTAATTTACAGAGGTACATAATGGGTCCAGGGACTGGGCCCCCAAAGTTTAGATAGCTGAACAACTCACTCAGAAATGTTCAAGAATGGGCAAAGTATTTTATCCCCAGTGATATATTACAGACCATTCTGGAAAACAAACCCCGACTTTGTTTACTGTAAATAACGCATTACCACGTTGTGTGTTGTGTGTGTGTGTGTTGGTTTTGTGTGTGTGTGTGTGTGTGTGGGGTTTTTTGTGCGTGTGTTGTGGGGTGGCCCTCGTGTGTGGGTGCGCGCGCGCGCTCGTGCGAGTGTAAAGACCCACTTAATATGTGTATTTTTTAACTCATTACAATTGTGACCGGGTGAGGTCATGTCATGGCTCATTACTTTGTAATTTGTTTCATGACTGGAAAACCCTGTTCAGGAGTGTAGATGGTTCATTACCTCTGTAACTTGCCATGATTGTGACAGATTTTACCTGGAGTTCATTACCTTTGTAACTTGTTCAGCTATCATAAATTTGGGGGCCAGTCCCTGGACCCATTATGTACCTTTGTAATATTTTTGACCACCACCCACAGGGTGGGTATGGTGTGACTACCACCCACATGATGGGTAAAGGTGTGACTACCACGCCCACAGGATGGGTATGGTGTGATACCACCCACATGATGGGTATGTGTGACTACCACCCACATGATGGGTATGGGTGTGACTACCACCCACATGATGGGTATGGTGTGACTACCACCCACAGGATGGGTAGGTATGACTACCCCCATATGAGGGTAAAGGTGTGACTACCACCCACAGGATGGGGTATGGTGTGACTTTTCCAAACCCACAGGGATGGGTACGGGGTGACTACCACCCACAGGATGGGTATGGTGTGACTACCACCCGCAGGATGGGTATGGTATGACAATCACCACAGGATGGGTATGGTTTTGACTTCCACCCACAGGACCGGTATGGAGTGACTTCCAACCCACAGGATGGGTATTATGGTGTGACTTCCACCCACAGGATGGGTATGGTGTGACTTCCACCCACAGGATGGGTATGGTGTGACTACCACCCACAGGATGGGTATGGTATGACTACCACCCACAGAATGGGTATGGTGTGACTACCACCCACAGGATGGGTATGGTATGACTACCACCCACAGAATGGGTATGGTGTGGCTCCCAGGATGGGTATGGTGTGACTTCCACCCACAGGATGGGTATGGTGTGACTTCCACCCACAGGATGGGTATGGTATGACTACCACCCACAGGATGGGTATGGTATGACTACCACCCAAAGGATGGGTATGCAGCGACTACCACTCACAGGATGGGTATGGTATGACTACCACCCATATGATGGGTATGGTGTGATTACCACCCACAGAATGGGTATGGTGTGACTACTACCCACAGGATGGGTATGATGTGACTACCACCCTCAGAATGGGTGTGGGGTGACTACCACCCACAGGATGGGAATGGTGTGTCTACCACCCACAGGACATTTATGGTGTGACGTCCTCCCACAGGATGGATATGGTGTGACTACCACCCACAGAATGGGTATGGTGTGACGTCGACCCACAGGATGGGTATGGTGTGACTACCACCCAAAGAATGGGTATGGGGTGACTACCACCCACAGGATGGGTATGGTGTGTCTACCACCCACAGGATGGGTATTGGGTGACTACCACCCACAGGATGGGTATGGTGTGACTACCACCCAAAGAATGGGTATGGGGTGACTACCACCCACAGGATGGGTATGGTGTGTCTACCACCCACAGGATGGGTATGGGGTGACTACCACCCACAGGATGGGTATGGGTTGACTACCACCTACAGGATGGGTATGGGGTGTATACCCCCCTGCAGGGGTTGGGAAAGGTGTGGACTACCACCCACAGGAGGGGTATGGTTGGGCTACCACCTACAGTATGGGTATGGGGTGACTACACTCACAGGTGGGTTTGGGGGGATACCACCTAAGGAAAACTAGGGGGGGACTCCCCCACAGGAGGGTATGGGGCTCCACCCACAGGATGGGTATGGGTGTTACTACCCACAGGATGGGTATGGGGCCAATATACCCACAGGATGGGTATGGTGTGTCTTTACCACAGGATGGGTATGGGGGGTTCACCCCCCAGGGTGTGTATGGGAGATACCACCTACAAGTGGGTATAGGGTGACTACCACCTACACGATGGG